>JARHVA010006949.1:0-175000 GCA_037957365.1 Torreya grandis
TCATGGGGCCTATTTATCTTTTTTTTTTTTTTCTCTATTATTTTTTTTATTTCATAAATAAAATAGACATAATAATATATCTTGGTATTGATCAATTATATAGACTAACATTGATTGTTTAATGATGTTGATAATTATGATTCTGCTTTATCATTTTGATTTTATGTATTTCATGACATATTTTTTGTGGATACATTAAATAGGATTTTTCAAGTGATGTGTCACTTGTGACACAATAGCCTTTAGTCTATGTCATCTCCATGTTATTTTGGTTTCAGGTTAGATTCAAGTCATTTTTTCTATGAATGTGTGTTTACGATATATTCACTATGATGTTGCATGTGTGTTCATATTTACATATATTTATATGAAATAAATTGATTTTTATTATGTTCTTAGTATCATGATTTATATATCCAGATTTATATTATATGATATCTTATTTACTTGATCTTTACTATATCCATGTTATGCATCTACTATGATTCTAAATACTTTGTGCTTCATTGGCATGTGTGTGTGTGTGTGTGTGTGTGTGTGTGTGTGTGTGTGTGTGTGTGTGTGAGAGAGAGAGAGAGAGAGAGAGAGAGAGAGAGAGAGAGAGAGAGAGAGAGAGAGAGAGAGAGAGAGAGAGAGAGAGAGAGAGAGAGAGAGAGAGAGAGAGAGAGACCATTACCTTGGATTACATTTTTCATATATGGTGACCATTTTAAAAATATTTATATGAGGACATATCTAATTATGTCCATGGATATAATTTACATGATTATAATTTTATATATAACACATGATGTTCATAACTATTTTTCTTACATGGGTGATTCACAGGATTCATCCCTTATATAAAAATCATTCATAGAATGCACTTATTTGAAATTTTTAGACTTCTTACATGGATATTATAAGATTTTGAGACAAAATATATGTTCATATGGGTCATATTTAGAAATATTATAAATGATTTTGTGGAATAATTGAGACATTATATGATATTTTAGACACTATTTATGAATTATATATCCCATTAGTTATGCACACTTGTAAAATACATATCATGGATGTACATTTAGCTTCTATACCTTTACCACTACCAAAAGTATCACATACACTCTCTATCTATGCCAAATTAATTATTTATTAGTTTGACCAATTTTATTCTGATAACTCAAACATTATATCAAGATCATAATGTTATAAACCAAATTGTTGTTCACCTCCAATCTTGTGCTTACCATGAGGTACCCATGAGATTTATGATTCCTTTAAAATGGGAAGGTGGAGATAACTACAAACTTTCATCCTATATTTTATGATTGATCTAGGATTAACCTAGGGTATGACTATGGGTATTGGACTTCACAAATGTAGTCTACATGAATAGTCTCCAAGAGATGCACTATTACCACTATAAGTTCAATACACTCTAATTGATAAAGTCTAAATTCAGTTCTGAATAATTTGGGTGTTGGGTTTGTTCATTCTAAACACAAGGTGAATGGGATTTTTAGAACCACTAAATAAACACAAAAGAGAGTGAAGGGTAAGGTATAAGAGGATGCCTCCATGGTTAAAATGAAATAAAAGCAATGTTCATTAAACTAAGTGACTCTACCATATATATACCACTATAGACCGAGTTTCACTAAATTTCTACCTCCAAGAATATATAGTGGGGAGAGTCTAAGGGAATTGGGATTATGCCTTTAATTTGAATTCTTACTAAAGATTAGTACTAGATTTTTATTGTCAAAAATACATAAACATCATATGAAAAGTTGTAGCTAAGAACACAAATAATCATCACTTATAGAAAGATAAATGAAATATGTCACACATAAAATATAATAGTTGAGCACATCATAATCATGGATACATAGAGTGGCAAAATTTTAATCTAATTAACATAACATTATTGATCATTTAAACATGAAGATGAAATAAATTTGAACATAGAAAATACCCTTTTTTAGAAACATAGATTGTATTCATTTAAAAGAGTAAAAAATACTAATATAATTTATTTGTGTTGTTATAGTCTAGAGTGCATAGGTAAACATAGGTGAGATCATGATGATAATCTAATAGCACTTTTGAACAATTTTTGTAGCAGTCTGGGCCAAGGGTTAGTATATTATTCTCACCCTCTTTCAAGGGTTTTATAGTAGTATGGGCCAAGGCTATCCACTCCTCCATCACTACTCTCATGTTATGAACACAATTTTAATATAACCCCAAATCTAAGGTTGGCATTAATTTGAGCTCTAAGAACATCACTTTATTGACAACCACTTACATCTTCTGGCACTTCATATAAATATATATGATCATACCCATATAATATTGAACCCTATGAATAATTGCATTGATCTTGGCCTAATTACCCACTACTTTCCATAGGATTGATAAAAGTAGTAGGCAAGCATCCTTGACCTACATAATTAATTCAACTAGGAACATGCTCTTTACTTGGGCCTCAAGAGTCTAGACTTGGCTCTATATGTCCTTTTGGAATTTATTAGACATGTCATTGGTAGTAAAGAGGATATATAATGGGTCCTCAACCATGTTGTATTATCTAGTAGGAGTCCTCACCTTAGTGAGGGAAAATAGAACTTGATGGGTCTGTCATATCATTGGGTTCCCCTCTTGGATAAACCTTTGAGTGAGCATCCTCTTCATGCTCTTGAAGGCTCTATCAAAACTCTACTACACATATGAGTCACCTTAGACATCCATATTGATGTATGTGACCTCAATACCATCCCTAAATTTTTATGGTTATAGAATGTGTAACTAAAATGGTGGTAAAGGGCAAAGGATGATGTGGAGGGGAGATGGAAGAAGTAGGAGTGAAAGAGGAAAGGAGAGGATGTGGAGTGGGCATGGGGGAAAAAGGAGTTAAAATGAAAGGGGATAGCCATGCAAATATTTGAGCTCACCATTGTTTTTTGGTAAAATACACGTAAGGTAGAATTTCTCCTAATAATGAATCATAAAACGATAGGGATGAGATAAATTGATTGAAACTAAATCCAATTGGGCCTTCAGTAAAGGAGAGAGGGAGATAATAATCCAATCACTAGGTTATTTCCATTAAAATTTGAGGAATCATCAATACCTATGGAAGAGGTGGAGTATAAAACTATAAGATTTTGTGATGGATACAAAATATGGGTCACCTTATGTTTCTTATTTGGAATATTTCTAGGGTTATCTCTAGGTACTATAGTGGATGGTCTGACTATGATAGCAGGGGATGTAGGGGTTGATGGAAAAATACTTAGAGATATGGAGTAGATCACTAAGATGACTGGAGTGGAGACTATGAAGGTCCTTATTAGAGGAAAAAATATGCCAAAAGTTATACTCACACATATTATCAAAGGAGCACCCAAAAGAAGCACTAGGAAGACTCCATGCTGAGATATCGATGAAGTGGAATGGAATGGCAAAGTGAGGATTCTCAAAAAGATCAAGGAAAAGGGTACATTAGTGAAATATAGAGGGGAAATAATGGGAAATAAGGGGGAGATGGACGTGAGCTAGTAGGTGTTAGAATAGGGAGTTGGAATGCAGTAGGAACAAGTGGTAGAAGGGAAGTAAGAGGAGAATGAGGAGTGACCAAGTGAACCTAGATGGGTGCCTACTCAATGCCTTAATTGGGGTTCCTTCTTGAGAATTTATCCATTAAAAATATTATAGGCTATAGTACTAGTGGTTTCATGGGTTGCCTAGCACTGTATAGTCTAAGCTTGACTCTATCGAGGCCAAGTCATTAGTTCTACCAGAGGATCTAGAGGTAGAACCTGAGGAGAAACTAGAGGAGGTATAGGTGGATCTTGAGTAACTAGGTCCATTAAAAGACATGAATCAATATTTTTAGTTGGAGGTCAAGGAAGAGGTGTTGTGACACCCTACAATATTCTCTGGGAGATAGAAGGAGCTATTAGAGTTGGGTCCTCCACAGAATGAGAAAGAGTTGAAAGTGTTATCAAGGGGCATGTATCGGCCTTCTTCCCTTTAATATTATTCTTATATGTTATCTATGATAACACTTCCTAATCATTGGTGGTTTTTATATAGATCTCATAATTATCCTCAGCTTGATGGTGATATTTGATGTTGAGTTAGGTCGAATAATGCACCAAGTGGTCCTGAATCACCTCTTCCACTATTGAATTTTATATTTAGATAAGGAAAAGGATTTTCCTATAATCCCTATATTTTATATTAAGGGAAATTTCTTACATATTTTCCCCTATATGGTGATCAAGATCGAAGGGCACACCTTGTAATAATGTTATACATAGAATTCAAATATGTTATTTACCAATTGATAGGTGATCCTCTACTCTGCTAGGTAGTCAAGCACATAGTATGGTAGGCCTAGGTGGTCTTGTAATAATATTTCAACTTGGATAACTATGCCATTTTTATACACCTAGTAGTCCCTAATGACTATGATGGAGTCCCAAATTATCTTTGAGATTTGGGGCTATTAAGCATGGGATATATTGAGAGGGGGGATGAATCAATATATCATTATAAATATTTTACTTAATCAAACTCCACTTAACCATAAATTCAAGATATGTAATAAAATTTAAATAATATGCACCACACAAAAGAGAGAGAGACACCAAATTTTTACGTGGAAACCCAGAGTGGTAAAAACCATGGAAAATAATCTCAAGTATATAAAAGAGAACCAACTTACAGGAGTACCAACCCCTTTTTTGATCACCAACATAATAACTATTTGTGAGCACCAACCCATAAGATAACCAACCCCTTGCAAATATTTGTTAGCACCAACCCATAGGAGCACCAACACCTCTTGTGTATAAAACACAACTATCTCCTAATGTGGCTTTCTCAACAAATGATAGAATTCTACAATATCTATTTCTATTCTCTCCTATTTTCTTATGTAAAATAATTATAAACCATGCACCCTCTTACATATTACAAATGGCTTCCCAAGCCTTTATTTATAGCTTTCCAAATGAAGTTTGGGACTCAACCTTTGTGACCCTTCACTTCTAATGGAAAATGGTACTGAACTTGCATTCCCCTTTGAATCCTTGTATTTGAAAATTCATATAGTGACCCTCTATAATAAAATACATCATTTTGTCTTTTATCTTTATTTTGGTGACCTTTTGAATTTTGTAAGGTGACTCTTTATGTAAAAATGTGCCATACCCTCTTTTGTCTTCACTTGGTGACTCCTAGAATTCGTCAAGATGACTCTTCATGGGAAAATGTATCCCATTCCTATTTTGTCTTTACCCCATGACTCTTTAACTTATCCATGGACCTTATTTTGACATTTATGCAACCAAAAATATATTCATTAATAATAAATAAATTTCTACACATTTTCGAGAAAATATGAACATCAAAAACACCTTTAGACAATAATTGTTATGAGGCCTTTATCACCAATGCTAGACCTTTAATATCAATGACAATATTTCCAAAAATCACCACCTTTGTCATTAATAGAAACCTTAAACTAAAATTTCCACATCTTGAAACCTATACTATACATGACAACCTACATATATATCCATCTAAAAAACATACAGTAACTCCCCCTTACTGTAACATCTTATACGTGTTCTCTATACATATTTTTGTACATGTTCCCTATACCTATATATATACATATTATTCTACTCCCCATTTGACATCAATGACAAAGGGCATACCCTATAGCTAAAACTTAGCTCCCCCTCAATTGATGTTGATCCTCAATGGCAAGAAGTAAAAGAAATTACTCCCAAATTCTCCTATAGATACTCAAATATGACTTTTAGTAGTGATTTTGTTAAAATATCTACAATATTCTCTATAGTACTAATATATTCCTTCTTAACCTAATAATATATAACCTACTCTCTTAAGAAGTGATATTTGATAGAAATATGTTTTTTTCTTGAATGCATCACTAGATTCTTAGAAATATTATTAAAACTTATGTTGTCACAAAAAATAGAAATAGGTTCATATTTTACCTTGATATCTTCCAAAGTTTGCTTCATCCAAAGCACTTCAATAGAACACAATACCACTATAATATATTTTGCTTCATTTGTAGAAAGTGATACTAAATGATACTTTTTGCTTATCCATCATACTAAGCTATCACTAAGGAAGAAAGCTCCTCTACTTGTACTCTTTATATCATCTAAGAAACCTACTGAATTTGAATCTGTATAAGCAACCAAAGTAAAATATTTATATGTGGGATACCATAATCCATAATCTAATTTCCCCTTGATATATTTAAATATTATCTTCACCAACTAAACATGACTCTCCTTCAAGGTTCCCTAATATCTCACAACCATGCCTACTACATGCATAATGTCTAGGCTTGATGTTGTCAAATATAAAAGAGTACCAATCATAGATATACACAAAGATTGATTTGCAATGGGTGAATACTCATCATTATTCACATTTTTTCTTGTATTTATTAGTGTGCCAATTGATTTATAATACTCAAAACCAATTTTTTTAAAAGTTTCCTTGGCATAATTTGATAAATAAAAATTCTTTTATCTGACTAAAATATTTGTAACCCTAAGAAAAATGACAATTATCCAATCATAGACATCTTAAATTCTTTTTGAATATTATCAAAAAATTATTTTGTCATATTTTTAATGTTTCCTCCAAAAATTATGTCATCAACATATACCAAAAAAATAAATTGAATTTCACCTTCTATTTTGATGTAGAGATTACTATCAGCAAAACCTCTCTTGAAACTTTGATCTTGAAAGTACTTATCAAGTCTTGCATACCAAGCTCTAGAAGCTTGTTTCAATTAATACAGTGATTTGTTTAATCTACATACATGGCTGCTATCATTTGAGATAATAAATCCCTCAGGATGCTCAATGAATACCTCTTCTTCTAGATTCCCATTCAAGAAGGTAGATTTGACATCCATCTGAAACACTTTGAAATTTTTAAACACTGCATATGCAAGAAACATTCTAATAGCCTCTATCCTTGCCATTGGTTCAAAATTTTCTTCAAAATGTATTCCCTCAATCTGAGCATATCCTTTAGATAATAACCTTACTTTATTCCTAGAAACTTCACCATTCTCATTAAACTTATTTTTGTATACCCAGTTTGTTCTTATCACATTGTGATCTTTTGGTCTAGGCACTAATTCCCATGTATCATTATTTTCTATCTTATTTAATTATTTATCCATTGCCTTAACCCAATGCTCATCATGTCTAGATTCTAAAAAAGTTTTAAGCTAAATTTTGGATAAAAAAGAGAAATTAACTATCTCAAATTCACTTATCATCATTATTCTGGTGCAAACTCTTTCATTTATGTTTTTGATGATGTCACTTTTATTATGATTTATCTATACATATTTGGATGGGGTTTTGGTGTCTTTTTTATCCTTCATCTCATCTTCATCTGATTATTCAAAATCTTCTTCTTCAATGATTTTTGTAGTGTCTATTAGATCACTATCTCTTTGTGTTACATCTTCATCTATCTTGACACTTGCACTTTCAACAATCTTCTTGATTATTTTCTTATAACATTTATAATATTTAATTTTAAAAGAATATCCAAGATATATATCTTCAATTGATCTAGATTCAAACTTACCAAGTTTTCATCTATTATCTTTATGAAGCATTTTCTACCAAAAATTCTAGAATAATCAATTATAGCTGGTTTGTATTTCCATAGCTCATAGGGAGTCTTGTCACTATTGAATCTCAATAATGCTCTATTTTGGATATGAAATATTTCACCTAATACCTCTTTCTAATATTTATCTAGTATCTTGGATTCATTTAGAATTGTCTTCACCATTTCTTGAACTATTATATTTCTCCACTCAACTACTCCAATTTGTTGTGGAATTCTAGCTATTGAATAATGTCTATTTATCCCATGGTCTTCAAAGTACTTAATAAAATGATCTAAAATGAATTATCCTCCTTTATTTGATCTCAGGTACTTAATTTTTAAGCCAATTTCACTCTCAACTAAATCTTTGAATGCTGTAAAATATTTGAAGGTTTTTTATATTTTCTTCAAAAATATCACCCAAGTCATACGTGTAAAATCATCAATAATCAAAAAGAAATATTTATCACCTTGAATACTTTGAGTTCTCATAGATCCACATAGATTAGTGTGAAAAAAATCTAACATCTGAGTGGTCGAGTATTATTTTATCTTGAACCATCTTCTAGCCTATTTCCCATACTGACAAGGTTCACAAAGCATGTTGGAGGCCTTTGTAATATTTAAAATATATTTAACTATTTGATTTTTGATTATGTTGACAATATTGTCAAAATTTGTGTCGCATTCTCTTGTGTCATATCCAACTTTCCTCAACTTGACTCAAACAACATTTTTGACCTTTGATATCTGATAATATATACAAATTATTGCTTAATTTGTAAGCATCTACAATCAACAAATCTAAATATTTTCTCCTAATTTCACAACCTTTTTCATAAAATATTAGTGTGTCCTTAATCACACATTTTACTTACACTTAAAATATTATGCTTAATACCTTCTACATATAAAACATTTTCAATCTTAGTTCTACCACTATCAAAACTTAGGCAATTCTAGTAATAACATTGTCTCCAAATTTCACTATTTTACCATCAATCTTCTTCAGGGTTTTGAACATGATCTTGTCTCCATGTGACTTGAACATTAAATATCAATGAACCATGGATTTCCTTCATTTCTTGCATGTAAAGCTATCTGGACCAACATAGACCTTTTAGGTTATTTCTTCTGCCATGAACCCATCTAAACATTTTTCTTGATGAATGGATCCTTGAAACTCTAGTCCTTCTTGAATAACTCAAATATTCTTGTCCAATACTGGGGTATGTGTCCAATGCTATTAAACTTGTAACATATTATGTCTTCTTCATTAAATCTTGATATAGGAGCAAAAGAGTTGTCTTTTACTTGACTCTGCATGAGTTTCCTTTTCCTTGTTTCTGAAATTGTTAGCCTTTTTCTAACATTATATTTTCTTATAACCATATATATTAAAATAAAAATAGTAACCATAAAAATAGAACCTATTTGTGTATCTCTAAACTGATTACCCTTTGTAGCTCTACTCCTTCTATCCTTCTTTGTTTGAGATGTCCTCTATATTCTTAACTTCTTCCCTTTTCATTTCCTCTTTTATAAGATCTTTAGCATAGCTCTTTCCTTTTTCTGTGTTAACCTTATCTATGAAATTAGTGGCCTCCCCTTTATCTTTTTAAAATCTGATACCTATCTTATCTGACATTGATCTTTGACTTTTTGATATCTTATTCAACATATTAATGTTATTATCAAATTTTGAATCATTAGTTGCTCTATCATTGATTGTTTTATTTGTTTTCTCAAGATCTAATTTTAAAGAGTTAATTTAAACAACATACCTTTCACATTCTTCACTTACTTTTTATAGATAAGGTGTTAGATCTTCTTCAGTCTTTTTGACTTCTTTAATGTGTGCTTGTAGATCTTCAATTATTCTTTTGACTCTTTTTCATTTTTCTAAATCTAGAGCTTCAATCTTTAATTCTTATTTTCAAGAGATTTTTATTATTCTAAGGTACAAATGAGATCTCCTTCTAGATTACCTTTAGCTTCATCCTATTCTTCTTCTTGGTCATCTATACTTTTGATTGTGGAGGAATCTTCATGTATGGCCATGAATATAATCTCTTCATCTTCTGAATCACTGACCCCACTATCTTTGGCTGAGCTAGGATCATTAGAATTTAAAATCTTTTTCTTAAATCCCTTCTTGAATTTTCCTTTGAAATTCTTATTGTATGTAGACTTTACTTATTCATTTTCACTATTATCCTTATTTAGGAACTTAGCTACAAAATTTCTAATCTTTCAATAATTAAAACTTTTAAAAGGCAATTTTTCTTAATATTTACTTGTGCCCTATTTTAGCTTACGAATGAAAATAGCTCCATTATCATCTTCATCATTTCTAGAGATTTCACTTGATTCATGAATCTTATCCTTGTCCTTCTTTTATGTCTTGAAAGCAACATCCATTTTTAAGGGTTTCTCTTATTCGGTCTGCATCTCATATGTTGTAAGAATCCCATATAGTTTATCCATATTTAGCTTGGCTAGATCCTTCATCTCCTTGATTGCTAAAATTTTTTCACCATATCTCATTGGTAGAGATATCAAAACATTTTTCACCACCACTAATTCTTATAACTTTTCTCTAAATCCTTGAATATGATTAACTATTTGATCAACCTACAAAAGATAACTCACTATATTTTCTTCCTCTTCTATTTTCAAACTCTAAAACTATCTTCTAAAAGTCTAGAGCTTAGCTTGCTAAACCTTTTCATCACCCTTGTAAATATTTTTAAGATTTACCCAAGTATCATGAGCATATTTTCATCGCATAACTTTAACAAATTCAGATTCACATAAACCACATAAAATACCATTTAAAGCTTTAGCATTATTTTCACTTGTTTTCTTTTTTGTCAAAGTAATCATAAGTGTATGTGGCTCTTTGTATTACTCCACAAATTCTTGCCAAATATCAAATCCAAGAGACATGAAATAAGTTCTCATCCTTATGCTTCAAAAATCATAATTTGTCCTATCAAAAAAAGGTGTCTTATTTGTATAAAAACCTTCATGTGATCCATCCATCATGATTTCCTCAATCTACCTTCAAGCTTTAAAACTCTTTCCAATGGAATCTACTATGATACCAATTGTTAGGAATGGTATATACTAAGAGTTGGGGGTGAAGCAGTATATCATATATCTTATAAATATTTTACTTAATCAAATTCCACTTAACCATACATTCAAGATATGCAATAAAATTTAAATAATATCCACCACCTGTGTGTGTGTGTGTGTGTGTGTGTGTGTGTGTGTGTGTGTGTGTGTGTGTGTGTGTGTGTGTGTGTGTGTGTGGGTGTGTGTGTGTGTGTGTGTGTGAGAGAGAGAGAGAGAGAGACCATATTTTTATGTGGAAACCCAAAGTGGAAAAAACCATAGAGAATAATCTCAATTATATGAAAGAACACCAAATAAAATTATAAAATTTTAAATCACCAACTTACAAAAACACCAACCCCTTTGCCAATCAACAACACAAACTATTTGTGAGTACTGACTTACATGAACACCAACCCATTAAAAATATTTGTGAGAACCAACCCACAAGAGTACAAAACCCTATTTTATATTAAACATAACTATCTCTCAATGTTTCTTTCTCAACAAATGATAGAAATCTACAATATCTCTTTATATTCTCTCATATTTTCTTATGTAAAACAATTAAAAACCATGTAATCTTTTGCATATTACAAATGGCTTCCCAAGCCTTTATTTATAGCTTTCCAAATGACCTTTGATATTCACCCTTTATGACCCTTCACTTCTTATGGAAAATGGTGCCAAACATGTATGACCCTTTAAATCCTTGTATTTGAAAAGTCATATGGTGATCCTTCATAAGCAAATATGTCCTTTCCTCTTTTATCTTTATCTTGGGGACCTTTTGAATTCCTTAAGGTGACTCTTCATATAAAAATGTGCCATACCCTATTTTTTATTCACTTGGTGACTCTTGGAATTCTTCAAGATGACTCTTCATGGGAAAATGTGTCCCATTCATCTTTTGTCTTTACCACATGGCTCTTTGACTTCTCCATGGGCCCTCTTTTGACTTTTATGTAACCAACAATGTATTCATTAATATTAATTAAATATCAACACATTTTAGCCAAAATATGAACATTAAAAACACCTTTATACAATAAATTATATGGGACCTTTATCACTAATGCTAGACCTTTGACATTAATGACAATATTTACAAAAGGGGCATGAGAGCCTCATTAACTATCTAATACACCACTAGGTAGAAGTAGTCACAGATGTCATAGACATGCTAGTAGAACTAGTGGACATAGAGATTAAATAAAAACATGTGGATAGCTAGACCATTGGTAATCCATGTAATAGAGGCTAATGGGTTAAACAAAATCATAACACAAATGGCATTGAGTGGGTAGCTAATCATGTATAAATCATGGTAATTTTGTACGTTTATAATGGCATGGACCAAATTAAATTTGATCAAACCTCCAAGGTCTAGGGTTTAGAGTGATTCAAGATCATATGCAATAAGATTACCCATAACTCATTTAAATCTTAGTAGTTTGAGTCTCCAAATAATTAGTTCAGTAGGATCATGCCTACTCATACCTCCTCTTAGAAAGTGTGAATTATGTAGGCATTGATCTACTCTTTGTTGACCCACTTAGAGTCAAGGTTTCCAACCCAATCATATAAGATGATATAGCTATAGTGATTTATAATCTATATTGACATTACTATTGCATTGTATGAGAATGATAAGTTTGGGATGGAGTAATACACCTTGAAGTCATTCCTAGACATGTCAGTAACTTGGTGCTAAGAGGTGGGTGAACAAACCCAATCATTAATAGCATCATGCATACAAATGGCCTTTTCGAGGAAATTTACCAACAAGTCAGTTCAGGGGAATTCTTCTAGTTTGGATGCAACTCTATGAAGTCTACATATTTTATAGGATTGAAAGGCATCTTTATATTTGATGAGCTAGTCACTACAATTGGAAAAATCCTTGGGGACCTAATCAGTTACTTTGAATATGTCATTATAGTTCTTGTATATAATTAGACTAAAAATGAATGTAGTGTCTCAATATTTTAAATTTGACTTCAAGTTAGATGATGTAACAGTGATTAGAGTAGGGCAGATGGGAAATCAGGAAGCTTTTGGGCATCAAAGTCATGGGAAATAGAGGTTATATGTAAATTTGAAAGCAAAGAGTCTCAAATTTTTTTCTCAAGAAACAATGGTAACCATTAGTGGGACTATATTGGAATTTATAAGCTTATGCACACATATCCCTACATTAATGTCATTTGGTAGCTCACTTAGTATCAATTTGAAATTGAGTTAGTGGCCAAATTTTCTCTCTTTATTTCTAAATGTAGAAATGAGTTTAAAGTTGATGATCCTCTACCACTAGATAGATATATAAATGGAAATGGGATGTTTTCATAACTATACAATTGATTCTATATTTCAATCATATTAAATCTCAGTGTGTGGTAAGCATGTAGTCACATGCCTCATCCAACTATTAATTTATGACATATGTCATCCATCAATTGGTCTTCCCTTTAATGGTTAATACATATGCATGATTTGTAATCTAATTAATTTATATATAATATGTGAAGTGTCACCCTAGGACATGTGGTACACCCTAATTGGCCTTGGTTACCCTCTCATACCTCATTTTAAGATTCCTAGGTCATAAATGGCACTTAATTCATCTTCATAGTAGGTGAAATGATAAATTCACATTGTTTTAGGATATCCTAAGATTTAACATCTCTGATGGGTTTTTGGTGCTAACCATTTTTACTCTAAATGATGTGTTGAGTTTCCATTCGGCCAGGTTCTCCTAGAATCTAACATCTCTGATAGGTCTAAGGGACTATCCTTTCTAACTCTACATAACACAATGTGCTTTCATTAGTGATGCATTAACATTAAGAAAACTATGTGAATTAGTCATGTGTAAGTTTATTAGGTATTATATCATCCTTCATAAGGCATTTGAATCTTTAAAATATTCTTGTAGTGTGTTTTGATGGCCCTTCGGAATTTTCTTGCTAAAATAGGCATTTGAATATTTGACATTATGTTAAGAGCCTTTTGAGAAATGTCAAGGAATGTCATGTAATAAAATGTTGTTATAAGGTCCTAAATGATTATATGTGGGTTGATAAATGTGTTTCATGTATATTTCATAAATAAATTGGAATAAAACAATAATATTGAATGTACCTATCATGTTTAGGTAGTTGTCATAAGAGTCAATTATCCAAGTAAGTAGTTACCTTGTGTTTAGAAAGGTAAATGAATGAGTTTTTGGAATAAATTAGATGGTAGACTCATAGTATAAGTCATTTATAAGTTAGAAGAGTTATAATGTTGAATGAGGAAAAAATATAAAGGAGAGAGAAATGGGTAAAAATGGAGAATTTTGTACTCTATCTAGGATGACAATATTAGCAATGTAAAGAAAAAGAAAATAATGGAATATAGTATATTTTAAACATATATTTTTGTGTCCTTGTTTAGATATTTTTCTATAATGTAATTATATGTGGTCAAATCCTTAAATATTTTTATAAATATAATTTTTTAATGAATGTAAAAATGTATGTGTTTACATGATTGCGTTTAATTTCCTATATATGTTCATTAAAGACTACATGTTAATGAATAATGAAATTACCTAGTGTGTCAAGGTGAATTATAGAGCTATAAAAATATATATATGATTTATTAAGGCACATATTTGTATATGTGTTTATTACCTAATAAGGACAAGATTCAAGTAACTAGTTTGTATATATGTTTTGTTTAGAAGTGCCTATGATAAAAAAAACCTATTTGCAGAATGAGAAACATATTATATAGGGATTGTAATAGTAAAGAGATATTTTAGAGTGTTAATATGGTGGAAATAAACTGTTTTAAGTGTTTCAATAAGCTCTGGTAAGTTAAATATATGTTTAACCCTATTTAGTGTGCAAACAAGAGATTGTGTGAACATAACACTTAAGATTTTTGATTTGAATGTGATGAGAGGCTGTGCTAAGTATGTTTAAGTTTGAACTAGTTGTAAATAAGTGAGACATACCTTATTTAGGTATTTTAAAGTTTTTAAAGTGTAAAATTCTCCTTTAAACCCATTTATAACCCTCTTAAGTAATTTATAGACTAAGAAACCCTAGTTTAGGGCTAGAACTACAAAGTGGAATAACAAACAATTTAATCAATGAAAATTGATAAAATTTGGTAGTTTGATGGGTTTTGTTATGAAGTAATATATTTTTAATTTTATATGTTGGTATGACATCCGTATTTACACATATAAGTGATTGTATGCAAAGAGGAAATAAAGATACCTAATTAGGTATAAGCAAGTGTTAGACAAGGAACCTAGGAGGGGAGTTGATAAATGAAACTTCATGGAGAGATATAAGATGATAGAGGGTTTTTTAAAATGGTTATAATTTAATAGGACCTAATACTACTAGTTTGTACAAGTCAAAAGAGAAATACAAAGCTATAAGGAGAATACAAAAATGAGTAGAGTTGCGTAAAGGGACTTGAGGAAAGGATAAATGTTGGAATTGAGTCCCAAGTAGTTTGATATGTCAAAATAATCCTATAGAAGGCATAAAAATGTGTTAAATAATTAAATAAAAGGAATTGAGATTTTAGATAATCAAGAACTAAGAGAAAGAGTGCACCTCCAAGAGGAGACAATCAAGAGAGTTTGTAAGAGATAGAATGAATGAGATGACATGTATTAGTGTAGTAGGAGGTGCAGGGCATGTCTAAAGATAGACAAAAAGAACTAAAATAATCCTTTTGTATAGGTCATCATAAAAATTATATTATTCCTTGTGAGGGAATTGGTAATGAAGATAAGTTTGAGAAGATAAGATGCATGCTTTGTTGATTGTAGGTATTAGATTTGGGGTTAGAGCAGAGAATGAGATAGGTCTATGCATTATTTGGCATTAGATTATAATTTTCATTTTGATAAGAGAAGGAAAATCATAAATCAAAAAGGTACATGTTTATTTTGTTTTTCATTTTGAGTTTTGATATGATCATGTAATAATGTCAAGGTATGAGTGAAAATAAGATTGTGGTAACTAGCCTTAAAGCCAGTGAGACTTGATAATGAGAGATAACTATTGGAAATCTTAGGTTTGATATCAGAAATATATTTAAGAGAGGTATAGAAATAGAGAGAGGTGTCTTATGAAAAGGATAAGATAAATATATAGACCTAGGTGAAGTTATAGAGTGAGATAGACCCAAGTGAGAGGTTATGAGAGGCAAGTGGATGAGGCTTGTCAAATAGATTAGGTCTACGTGAAACCAAGAGATTGATAAAAGGAGAAGATGAAGACAAAGGTAAGATAAAATAGGGAATGAGTGAGAAGAGATACCATAAATAGAGAAACGTGAAAGAAGACACCAAGAGGATCACATAAGTAAGACAATAATTAAATGAATTAATGTTCATCATAGAGTACATGAGGTAGAGTGAGAAGCCACATTATGGATGGGTCATGAGGAATAATACACTAAAGTGGCCAATAAGGCCACAAATGAAGATAAGGAAGATGAAAACTAGGAAAGAGGAAAGAGAGCATAACAGGTTATTTACAAGCAACTCAAAAGTGAAATGATGAAGTATATAATGAATGAGAAAGAAGATGTGGATGAATAGTATCTTGAGAAGGATGAGGAAGAATTGGATGAGAAAAAGGAAGATAGTTTCATCAAACTAAGTTATTTGAAAGATAAAAAAGAATAATATCAGTTTGAAGGCCTCATTAAAGGCCTAGAAAGAGAGGTACAAACCAATAAAGGTGATGAAAAACCTAATTATATGTTTTTCTATGATAGTCAAGAGCAATTGGAGGTAGAGATAGTATCCTTAGAAATAGATTTACATGGTGAAAACATGGATAATGAGGAGAATTTATATGTTTTAGTAGTTTAGGCTCACAATATGAAGGGTAATGGACAATAAGAGGTAGCATTGATGACAATAGTACAATAGATTAAAACAAGTAGGCAAGAAATTGTCTTTATTTTTGATGAAATCATGGTGTTGATAACATGGGAAGATGAGATTATAGGTCTAATAGTAGTATTTTGTAACATAAACAACCCATATGATATAGTCAAAAAGGAAAGAGTGAGTGAACATCAAGTGCAAGATATTATAAGTAAGCATTGCAAGTAAGGAAACATGAATATTTTTTTATAGAGGCAAGCATGAGAATAAAGAAGAAGATTAGATAAATCATGGAGTAGTATAAGATAATAATGATCCAAGGAGAATGAACTAAAATACTAGGAATAATAACACAATATTCCATGAGATATGAAATTCTCTCTTGCCTAGGAGTATGATGCATAAGTATCAAACAAACTATGCAACTTGGTCATGTGTATGTGTCTTAGGTCTTATAGCATCTTTTAGAAGGAATTTGAATATTTAGAAGAGTCTTATATTTTGTCTTTATGGCCTATTGTGATTTTCCCACAAAAAATGGGAATTTGAATATTCATAATTGTGTTAGGAGCTTTTTGAGAAATTTCAAGGAATGTTATGTAATCAAATGTTGTTATACGGTCCTAAATGAGTCTAGGTGGGTTTAGAAACATGTTTCATGTACATTCCATAATTATGTTGGCATAAAATAATAATTTTGAATGTACCTATTTTTTTATGGATGTATATTTCACCCTAATTGAAATTAGAAATGTTTATTTCCTACTCTCAAATCCCATCCAACATGGGAATGACCCTAAGCTCTGGGTTATCAAAACTTGGGTTGGACCTCGAGGATTTTTTAATGAGGCCATCTCCTCAGATATAAAAATATAGTACGTTTTACTAAACCTATGCTATTAGGATGAAAAAGGAGAGAAATACATGAATGAAAATACATAGTAAATATGGTGATGAACCAAAAGTTCAATAATCCATTTTTAGCTTAGACACTTCTATGACTACTAATGAATTCAATCAAGACAAGAACTGGTAAAACTATATAATAAGGTTACAAGCATGAGTATTTTATATTAAGGCTAAAATAAGACCTACAACTTGAAGGAAAAAAATATATAGGTATATATAAGACACTATGTATTTATGACACTTCAAGAATAACATCACTAGCAAAAATTTCATACAATATATAAAAAACTAATGGAATTGAATGAAGGTACATGAAGAACATATATATGTTGAATAGAAACATACACTCTAAACATAAAACTTCAATAAAACATAATTAACCTTTGAGTAGAATCTAAAAATTCTCTTATATTGCTTCATGAGAGTGTTACAAAGTGATTTTGGTAGAGTTTTCACTATCTCCACCTGAGGGATACCGATCAAGATCTCAAAGTTAATATATCTATATATATATATATATAGGAAATGAAAAAATGGGATAGATAAATTGGTGTTATAATAAATAATTAATGAGCCTAATCTCATTAAAAACAACCATCACTACAATCTTCCTTGAGCCTACTCCTACATTAATACCATTCAATCCTTTTTTAGCATGATGAAAAATATGAAAATCAAGACAAGTTGTAAGGAACAATATCATATACGATATGAACCTTATTGAGCTCCTCCATATCAAAGTCCTTTATTTTAAGGGTAAAATATTCATATTTAGGACCATGATCATGTCTAATTTAAGTGGTTATTTGGCAAGAGTATGGATCGAGATGCTCCTCCATTAATTACATATATCTACCTCTAATTTGAAATGTGAACCTAGGCCTCCTATAGATTGGAAACCAATTTAAAAAATTGGTTTTCATATAGTTGATATATCCATTTATACATATCTATATCATATGAATAGCTAGTAACCCACCTTGATCTATATCATGTCGAAAAAGACCTATTATATCCCTATAAGTTCTTAATGATGTTGTTCAATCCCAAAAATATAAAGTCTTGGTCTAACCTAGATCATGCTTGAGCTTGGTTCTAATCATACTTGATCATCTTGGTCAAAAACTATCCCTTCAACCTCCATCAAAAGTCCTAGGCTTGCCCCCTTTGCTCATTGGCTATTGAAAACTTACTCAGCTCATTGACCTATTGAATCTCTCTCACACCATCTGATATTTATTTTTTTGGATAAATATTGGTCATGAATCGTCTACCAATTTAATGCACTCTTAACATTTGTCAATCATGCCCTTGTAATCAGGATCTATTGATTCTTTGACTTACTCATGTGTCACTAATTATGAGTCTATGATTGAAATTGAGCCATTTATCTACAAGGGCTCACTATCATATCAATCATTTCTCATCATTGGATATTCTATATGATTGAATGTCAGTCTTTGATATTACTTTTGAATCCAAATGACTATTTTATAGGGGTTACAATTGACATTTGTGTTCCTATATTTGACATCTACATGAATATTTTAATTTCCATGAAACCATCACTAAGATATTTTAAAACCAATGGTCATTTTCCATGACTTAAATTTGATATCTATGCACGCATAAATTTACATCTGTAAGAATGTCAATGACGTCTATGTGACCATCAATATTTGGACCCCAATGGATGATTACTGAGCTTGAATTTTGACACTTGTATGAACCTTACTCTATTGGAAAAATTTTTCAAAGATAAACCATTTTGTTGATGTTTTTGCATTGGTATTTTATCTTTGTTAGAACCATTGATGTGGACATTTTGTCTAAAATAAATATCTCCTCAAGGAAATTGTTGTGGAATTATTTCCTTGAAAGAAATTTGTCTTTGTCTTCAGGAATTTTGCATATGGGCAAGATGTCTGATAAAATGAGCCTTCAGGGTTTTTACTATGGAAAAAATGTCCAAGAGAATTTAGGTCTTTAGGAAAAAATTTCATATAATTTTTTTGAAAGAATTTGTAATTAGAATTTGCCTCAAACAAAATGTCTAAAATAAATTGGGTATTTAGGATTTTTGTTTCATAAAAATAATACAAAATTATTCCCAACACTTCTATCCTCATATTTTTACATAGGCACTCACCAAACTCATCCCAAGTACTGATTGAGTTAGGAGTTAAATCTCTATAGCATTGCATGGCTTTGCCTTTCAAGGAGGTGGCTGGTAGTCCCATGGCTAAATTCTCTTATGTAATGTGATGTAATGCATAAATGTTTACAAGGTTAGTAATGTGCTCTATTGCAGTGGTGGATTTTTATCTTATAAATTATGGTAGACTCTTCAAACAGGTAATAGGGATTTCATCATATTGCTGAAGGTTAATAGGGCTTCCCCCATTAAAGGATATAAAAGCCTGATTCCTCAACAACATTGTCAATAGAATAATAAATAGGCCTCTCTTAGAATAGAACCTTCCAATTGGTAGTATAGACTATGCTCTATGGGAAGCATGGATTATGTTGTGCCTTCTGATAGGGAATGAGGATGCTCTAGTCTTCTTCTTCTTGAGAGTGTTAGAAGCCCACTCAAATATAATTTGATACCCCTTATAAATGATCTTGTTCTTCTTGGATTATAGGTAATGGGATAGATTTTGTGTACTAGATATGTTTGAAGTCACCAAGTGCTCTTGCTGAGTATACACTACACTTATTATCCAAATATAGAACCAATTATTTATCTTCTTCTTTAACTGGTCCCACCAGGCATGCTAGAATAGTTATGAATGTAGATTGGACCCTAGATGAAACTAGAAATGTTCAAGTCCTACTCTCAAATCCCATCTAACATGTGAATGACCCTATGAAATGGGTTGCCTAAACTTGTGTCATACCTCTATAGATAAATGTGTGCTAAAAGGAATCATTAATGATTCCAATCCCATTCAAAAGAACCATCACCATAATATTCCTCAAGTATGATCATGAAATAATGTCATTCAATCCTTTCCTAGCATGATGAAAAATATGAAAATAGAGACAAATTGTAGTGAACAATATCAACTATAATGTGAACCTTCTTGAGTTCCTCCATATCAAAGTCTTCTATTATAAGGGTAAAATATTTATACTCAAGACCATGCTCATGTCTTCTTATAGCATATATTTGTTGAGAGTATGGCTTGGGATGCTACTCCATTAATTACATATATCTACATCTTCTTTGAAACGTGTACCTAGACCTACTATAGATTGAAAAAAAACTTAAAATATTGGTTTTCATATAGTCAATATTATATACATCCAATTCCTAACACTATTTTTGTCAAAATTGTCAATATTACTTAAATTACACTCAAATTCACATTTTGGGACAAAATCCATAAAACACACTAAATGGTTAAAACTTGTCATATACAAGTGCCAATTTAGGTCAAAGTATCCCTAAATAAGGCAATGCATTTTATGGGCTAGCTAACTTTGATAAGATCATTTTGAGTCAAAATGACCATTTCACCATTTAGTGCTCTAGATCACTCTTTTCTTCTAATTCATTGGTATGCATCATGTACCTTTGTTATTTGGTGTTGGAAACATCCTAAATGGTAATACAATGCCAATGCATCTAACATCACCTTCTAGTTCCTCTCCTGCCAAATTCTGACCCAGTAATATGACTTTCTAACCATTTTGATTAGTTAAGGGCCAATTTTCAAATAATAACAAAAATGTTGATTAACCTTGTTTAAGGATAATTAATCCAAATCAAGAGCTTAAGTGTATTTTCCATGATATTTATTGAATATTTCTTTTTTAAAATTGATTCCTATTAAATACATCATTAGGTGACATCATTTCTTGGGAAGACATCCCTAGGCCTTAAATACCACAAATATTAGGATTATGGGTCACCCATGCCTCTTCAATGCCCCTTATTCCAAGGCCATGATGAAGATAATTATGGATTTATTTATAAATATTATGATTATCCATGGCCACACATCTCAATCTTGAGATGGATGATCATGTTTGATCTTGACCAATCTCAATAATCTATAAATAGAGAGGTCATGGAAGTGAATTTTAAGCTAATTGATAGGATAATTTAGTGATTTGGAATCAAGAGCCTAGGTTTTATGGAGTGTTATTGAGGCATTGGAGGAGCTTACCACTATTTTTGACAAAGATAAGGATGCTTGATCAAGGGAGAACATGTTTTTGAGCCACAAGGGTATGATGAATCCATTTTGGAAGGTAATATGGTGTTTCTTTCTTTCATTTATTTCTTGATATCCTTTGTAATTCCCATAGGAGTAGATTAGCTTGGTTAGTTATTTATTTATGCATGTTTCATTATTTGTGGACTAATGCTTGACTAACATATTTTGTAATCCTCTCTACATCTTGGCACACCCAATGGGACAAGACACATCTTACACCTAAAGAAGATCAATTTTCAACTCTAAAGTATTTATTTGAGCCTTTAAAATTCTTGAAAATTTATTTTTTAACTTTATCTTTCCATTTTTATTTGCCATGATTTTTACACAGTAACAAATGTTGACAAGAATATTGACATTGGTTAACTACTTAACCAACGTCGGTTAGTGAAACTAACATTGGTTAGATATTTGTTAGCCAAAGTAACTGATGTCGATGGTATTAATTGACATCGGTCACTATGTTTTTCAAAAAACATAGACCCAAGAGCTACTTTTTCAAAGTTCACTATTTTATGCTAAAAAGAGCTTCAAAGCTAAAGGACATGCTGACATTTTTGCTATAGAACAAGATTTTGCTTTGATAAAAATATGTTTAAATCACTTCTTGCATGCTTAAAAATGAATTAGGAGCTTTTTTTCGGTGTTTAATAAATAATTTACATGTTTTGGTGAATGTTTTGAAAGTTTTCAACTAATACCAAGGGGTCAAATGAACACCACCAAACATTTTGTTTGGGTTTAAAATTGAACACAATTGTCAATTCTTGTTTGCAATAGTTGTTTACTTAGGTTTTGTTTGGTAAAAATAGGAATGTTGCGTGTATGTTATTCCATTTTTCCACTTTAGGGAACCCTTGGAATCAAAAGTGCCATTCCTATTGCAAATAGCCTAGTCCAATGCTTAGAAAGAATGTCATCTAAAGCACTCCCAAAAAACTCATCAAAGTTTGGATGATCTTAAAAATGACCCTAAAGTCTTTCTATTTTATGTTTTATTTATTTTCATGAAAACTTGGCTTGTGAGGCGGATGTCATTACCTCCAACAAGTTATTTAGGGAAGATTTGACCATGGGTTTCACCTCCTATCATTGAATTCATTTGACTCCTTTATAGTTGCACACAAGACATATCTGCATTTGGACATCACACTATACTAAGAAAATAACAAGATGTAATGGTTGTAAAAAAGACTAGACCATTTTACAACTATTCAATTCCATGGTCACCCAATTTCCATGCTTGTCTTTTGCATCATTTGACATGAAATACATTATGCAATTAATTCCCTTAAAATGATCGAAACCTTGCTAGTTTAGTAGACCCCACTTTACCATACCTTGTCAATTTAGACTTAAGACATTTTTTTTGTCATTAGCTTACATGGTCTTGATTTGTGTCTAACACTACTTGTTAACTCAATGAACTTAACCAAAACACATTGTCTTCAATTTTCTTGAGCAAGGGAGGCATTACAATGTCCAAATGGAAAATGATAGGACCTAAGTTCCCCAAAGCTTTGACACAACTTGTTAGAATTAAGAGCACACATGATTACCAATGTATAAGAAACTGAAGATTACAGAAATAACTAGAAGAACAAATAACTATCAATGAGAAAACACACAAAATATGAGAGGTAACACACAATTGTATTTAACTCATTACAAAGGAAATTACAATAAAGAGATCACACTCTTCTTCCACCTCTGTGAGGCTTCCTCCTTAAGGGCTCCAAGTAATCTTCCCACCTGAGTAATCTTCTCTCATAGGTCACAACTAATAACTAACATAAGTTGTTATTCACCTCATTATACGTCCAGTACAACTGAGTACGAACCGGTACTCCAAGTAGATCTCACCATGATCCCGCTCTTGATGTATTATTGTCACCTTGATCTTTCTCCCCCACTGATCCTATTCTGACCCTCGCATACACACATCCTTGCAGACCAACTTGACCTTACTTATCACATGTAGATCTCCACCATGACCCTGCAACTCCATGCATATCAAACCTAATCTTACATACATGGGGAATCATACTTGATTCCACCATGGGAAGAACTCTTCAAGCTCCACACTTGGGTTCTACAAGTTCAACACTTAACAATACAACCCATGAGTCTATTATATAGATCTCATGCATACACTAATTTAGACAAGCGGCTCAAAGACTCGAACTGGTCTTTATCATGCAAACTTCACATTCACATAACTGACTATTCATCAACAATAGTTTTGACCACCACAAGTGACTAACATTGGTCCCTGCTTGACTGGAGGTGATCGACGCCGACCGATCTCCTACCGATGCTAGTTTCCCTTGCACTGTCCCCTGACCAATGTCAGTTGTGGCCTACCGATGCTGGTGACTGTCAAGCTCTGAAAACCTCCCTATTTGCAATAAGGTGAAGCTTTTAGCTCCACACCCTAACAAAAAATTCATCTTTTCCTTGTTCAAATTGTTATCAAAAGCTCTTTGTCATGTCATCCACTTTGGCATAGTCATGATACCAAATTGAGTCTAGATATTTTACCCAGTTTGTTAAAATCCTTTAGTTATAATCCACATTTAAAATTGAACCTTTCCATGTTCTAAGGTCTGGTGTGTCAAGGTGGGTTTGCCATTTCTGCACTAAGCTTATTTTAACTTGGGTTCAATTTTCCATTTAGACTAAAGGTTGTTTATTAAGACTCAAAATCACATTATCATCTTGGTGTACTCAAGTCATCTTACGTATCACTCATGTATTGAATTGAGTCCTAGAACATATTATATCCTACTATAATCATGTGGCAATGTTATTTTACCTATTTGGTCCTAGCTTTATACTTAGTGATTCATGTATGTTTTTACATCTTGAGTTGATTAGTTCATTTTGTCTTCTTCATAATCTAGAGAGATTTCCTTTATAATTCTAGGGTTAACTTGTCAAAGTTGAAGCTAGCTTTTACCGTGTGGGTGTATCACAAATATCTAGGCTTTGGTGTACTAGTTTTCACCTCGGGTCTTTGAGTTACCTTACTCTCTTCTGATATATATTATTTCAACTTTACTGAAGGTTGAGTAAATTTTTCGTCCAAATTTTATAAATTATGTGTGGTTTCAAACCACCCTTCTTTATATTCTCATTTATACCTTGGTTATTTATTTAAGAGAGAGTTAAATCATACTTTGATTGGTTACCGAACATTGGTCCAAAGTTAGTCAAACACATAGAGTGGCTCTTTTTAGACATGACTCAAGGGTTCAATCATAGTGGGGCCTCTTATGGTATTAGCTATTAAGGTGAGAAATTTTATGATGTTCAAAATAAACCCATTATTTTTTATGATATCCTCACAAAATTAGGATTCAAAGATGAATACAATGGATATAAACCCCAATAAGATCAAGATGAATCCCTTCTTAGATTGATAGAATCAAGTGGTAGACTACCTTCTAATTTTCCTATAGAACAATTTCATACCTTAGTTAGAGAAGGAGAACAACGATGGCAAGAGTAACCTTTTGCACAAATGAAAATACCTACTTCTTCTAAAAAAGGAAAGGACATAAAAATAGTGTCAAAACCCACAAATATGGATCTTCCATCTAAGATAAAGATATAAGTCAATGATATACATATCAACTTGTCATATACTTAACTAATTCCTTAGTTTCTACTTAAATTCACAATAATGTCTTGAAAGAGCAAGGAAATATGGTTGAAAGTATGCAAAAAATATTGGATGAGGACATTAACATAGTATATCAAGGTAACCTAAATGAATAATTAAAGTCACAAGAGACTTTTAAAAGTGCTTCATTTGATATGTAACATACATTCCTCAATCATAAAGAACCTCTTGTTAGTTTACAAACTCAAAATCCCAAACATTTAGTTTGAATCGAGGATCTCCCTCAAGATAATTTGGCTAGTTCTTTTCAAACAACACAAGGATTGGTAAATAAACATAAAACTTTCCAAAATCAACAAAATGTAAAATAGCTAGATTCAAGGAATGTTTTACAATCCAAGAATCAATTAATTATGTTCTCAACTCAAGAAACAAATCAAAACCAAATCATGGATCAAAAGGTCTACACTCCTTATAGATCCACACAAAACTAGGGGCACATTCCACCCTAAAAGAAATAAAACTAGGGGCACTTCCCAACCCAACAATAATAAAACCAAGGGCACATTCCACCCCAATAACAACAAAACTAAGGGGGCACATTCCACCACCACAACAAAACTAGGGGCACATTCCACCCCAACAACAATAAAACTTGGGGCACATTCCACCCCAAAAACAATAAAACCAAGGGCACATTCCACCATAATAAAAACAAAACTAGGGTCACATCCCACCCTAATAGCAATAAAACTAGGCACACATTCCACCCCAATAGCAACAAAACTAGGGGCACATTCTACCCCAATAACAACAAAATTAGGGGCACATTCCACACCAACAATAATACTAGGGGAACTTTTAACCCCAATAACAACAAAAATAAGGGCACATTCCACCCCAAAAACATCTTATCCAATCCACAAATGCACCAAATATGCAAGAATGGAATTTTATGAAGGAAATTTTCCAAAGATTGGAGAAGAATAATAGAGTCAAAAAGTATAAATTCAATGATATATGCCCATATCTATTTAACTCATATATTATCAAAAACCCCTTTTCACCTCATTTTGAGGCACTCAAGTTTGACAAATACAAAGGGAAAGGAGATATACGTGAACACATATAGGCATTCTTCATCCTATGTCAAGAGGTTACTTATAGTAGCGAGTACTTACTATGACTATTTTCATGAAGTTTAGCAAGACAAGATCTTGATTGGCTACTTAAACTATTGAAGGGATTAGTTGCAGATTGGAATGACTTATAAAAAAACTTCATTAACCATTTCTCATATAGCATAGAACATGAATTAACTATTGTTGACATATTCAAAGCCAAGCAACGTGAGGGTGAATTTTTTTTGCATATCTACAAAGGTGAAGAGCATTGGTAAGTCACTTTCAACATAATTTGGTAGATAAATAGTTGGCTGATATCTTTACACATAATTTAAATAATAAAGTTGTGCATAATCTATCGTTATCTTGTGATAACTCATTTTAAGAAATTATTGACAAAGGAGTACAGATTGAGAAGGCTCTTATTGATAGGGGCCTTGTTAAGATCTTTACACAAGGTCAAGTATCTAATTAGACTAAATCACAAGCTCTTCAAATATTTATGTAGGATAAGTATAAAGGCTTCTAAAAAAATAAGAACATGGTTGGAAATGGGTTGATAAAAACAAGACATGTACAAATAGTACAGGCTATGCCTCCTCTAAATGTATATTTAACTCCTTCAAATCCACTACCTACTTTGTAGAGACAACCTCCATGAAAGACATTTCATAAAAAATTTAGATTCTTTAACAATTTAGGAGAACTGGTTGAAATAGTGTTACAAAATCTCATTGAAACTAATATAATTATATGACTAGTATTAAGGCCATTTCCTCAAGATCAACCAAAACTAAACTGGTACAAAGAGAATGAATGGTGTAACTTTCATCATGTTGCTAGTCATGGTCATATCATTACATTCAATTATGACATATTATTGAGGACTTCATTGAAAATGGTGAGCTGGAAATTAAGTTGGCTCCTAATAAGGACACATATCAAGATATGGGAATCTATAAATACGCCTTTCCTCGACATGATCCATCACCACCATGAAATAATCAAAATGGTCACAATCAAGGACAGATTTAGAATTATACCAAAAACAAGGTCATAATCATAATGAGCATAATTGAGATCATAATACCCACACTAATAATTTGGATTATAATAATGTACCTTATGACTATAATAATATTGTGGGATGCATTTCTATAACCCATGTTGCCACTTTAACTATAAAACTATGTGGCCAATCTCATGTTCCTCACAACATAGGACCCATCATTATATGATCAACACCTTCTCCCCGTAGTAATACCATGTCAAGTTCACATCATCATGTTGTTACTCTATTGGCATGGGTTACTAATTTTTAACAATAGTACCATTCTTCTAATTATAAAGACTCCTCACTGACCTAAAATTATAGCAATATAGTTAATCACCTATGAATCACCATCCAAGGCCCTTTGCCTCACTCTTCTAATTATAATGACTCCTCGCCACCTCTAGGTTGTGTAGTTACAACTAGATGCTCATGAGTTATGATTTAGGGCACTTCACCCACTTCTTTCCATAAACCCAATGATAACATTGTGCCAATGGTTCTAAAGCTGAATACTATCCCAACAAAGACTAAGCTAGTTCAATCCATAGTTCAAATGCCTTATAGTCTAACAAATCAATTAAATAAAACCACTACACAAATTTCCATATTAAAACTCTTGTAGACATATGATGTCCATAGAACCATCTTCAAATTTTTTTTACAAGAGTCTATTATGCTTAATGATATAAACCTTGATCAGTTCCAAAACCTAGTTAGACATTTGTCTTCATTTTGGCAAATAACATTTGATCAAATGACATGTCCAGCCTCGGTGTAAACCACATTAACCCACTATACATTGAGATAATCATTATGGATCAAAATATCAAGTGGGTTTGTATAGATAACGTTTTAGGGCTAAACATCATATCTCTTAAATTGGTGTGATGATTGTGTTACATGGATAAAGACATTTGGCTAGAAACTATTACAATCAAGGCTTACGATAATGTTTAGAGGGAGTCAACTGGTATAATTTGGTTTCCAATAATGGTTGGGTCTATTTCTCATCACACATTATTCCATATTGTGTATAATTATCTTACTTATAACATAATTCTTAGTCGTACTTAGATCCATGAAGTAAAAGCAATTCCATCCATTCTTCACCAATTCCTTAAGTTTCCTTATGATGGGATCAAGGTTATTATTCCCATTGATCAATAGCCATACCAATACTATAAAAATATTGAAGCAAAGTTTCATAATTATAACTATTGCCTAGGTTCTAAATTCATTACAAAGAAGAACAAAGATATCATTTCTCATCCATCTCCATCTAATTATATAGACCATAATGATCTAGCCTCCACTTCAGTTGATCTATTTCTTGCACCTCTAGCCAAATAGGTTATTATTAAAGATGTAAGCATTTCCATGTACCATCTAAAGGATGTCCTCCATATTACAAAACTACAAAAATCCCCTAAAACATTTGGTAAGCCTAAAACATCCTAGACTCCTAATAGACCCAATTATATTTGGCAATAAAAGAATAAGTAACCAAAACCTCCTATGGTTTTTGTACTTGCAATTGCACCAAAGAAAGATCAAGAGGATTTTACTTAGGGAGACTGGTTATATTCTAAAGACCTCTATAATTAATTTCAAAATCTAAAGTATCCTATCCCTAACAAGATAATGGGTCATCTTAACTATATAGGGAAAGATCTTGGCCCATAGGTGCAAATAATTTTATAACCCTTATCAATTACAGTTGTCAATTGGAATCATGGTCTCAGATTTAAACCACTAGAAGATGACCTCATAACATTTGGTAGTGACTCTTCAAAAATGACTAGTAATTTGAATCATAATAGTCACACAATGTCCTATTATGTCCTTTTTAATGAGCTTACTGATTTATATTTGTTTGACTCAAATGCCATATTAACCATAACACCTATAAGAGTTTCTTGTCCTAAAACAAAAACCCATCCTAGTGGTGCTTCCCTTCCTAAAGTAGGACATTATATATTTACCATTAGTGTTTCCCATCCTAAATCAAACCCTAACTGTAACCTATGCCTTTGCCATCTTGAACTCAGAGATTGTGATCAACAAAATTTTGTCATGTGCCTCAATGAGTTTCAAAATGAAGAATCGTTTATAAAATACATGGGCTTATAAGATGCATTCCCCATTGGTGATCATAAGCAGGTTTTTGATTTTTCATTAAATTCTTCTACCTACTTTGGAGATTATGCAAACTTTCTTGGTCATAATAAAGAACAAACATTGATATATTCAGGTAAAAACTTCTTTGTGGCACTTGTTGATCAGGGAAAAAGTAAAGAAAAAGACAAACCTTTGAGTAAAAACCTATTTTAGGCACTCCCAAGTGGTAAGTTTTTCTCATCCTCTTAGGATATATAAAGTCCATCTAATGCAAGTTCCATAGCTATTACAAGCATCTCTTTAGAACAATATCAAATATTTGAGCATCTTGCTCTTGAGTTTCCAGAGGTTTGTGCCAATTGGACTTTACCTAAGAAATTAGATTCTAATTCTTCATATTATCTAGATCTTTGGGAAGAACAATAAGAAGATGAAGTAGAGGATCATGACCATACATTACTTATAATTCTAGAAGATGGATCCACAGTCCTTATGGAGATCACAATAGAAGTGAATTTGGGAACCCTTGAGGATCATAAAATTATTTATCTTGGAGATTCCCTTATTAAAGTAGAATGTGAACATATTATATCCATTCTTAAAGATTATATAGACATCTTTTCATGGGCATACTCTGACATGCTAGGCTTGGACCTGAATTTAGTTATGCATCATCTTGTTTTCCACCTTGTTGCTAAACCATTCAAGTAAAAGTTGAGAAAGATGCATCCACACATCGCCCTTTTGGTTAAGGCTGAGTTAGAAAAGTTTTTAGGAGTCAATTTTACCATGCCACTAGACTACTCTGAAGGGATTTCTAACATAGTGCCAATAAGTAAAAAGACCCCAGGCATATGTGTTTGTACTAATTTTTGTGATATGAACAAAGCATGCCCTAAAGATGATGTAACTATGTCTAACATCAACATGATTATTGACTCAACTACTACATACAAGATGTTATCCTTAATGGATGGATTAACTAGCTACAATTAGATCAAGATAGCCCTTAAATATGAACATAAGATTGTGTTCACCGCTATGTTGGGGACATTTTATTACCAAGTCATGCCATTTGGTTTGAAGAATGCTAGATCCACATATCAACATGCCATGACTGCCATCTTCCATGACATGATGTATGGCATTGTTAAGGACTATGCTGATTATATACTAGTAAAATCAATAACAAGAGCTAGACACCTTAACATTCTACAAAGAATATTTGAGAGGCTTCATGCATATAAAGTCCATTTGAATCCTAAGAATTGTGTCTTTACAATAACATCAAGAAAATTGCTAGGGTTCATTATATCATAATGAGGGGTCAAATTTGACCCTATAAAGGTCAATGCTATTATGGAAATGCCTCCACTAAATAATCTTAAATAGTTGTGAGGTCTAAAAGGAAAGATCCAGTCTATACACAAGTTCATTTCTCAATTGGTAGATAAGTACCACCCATTTACCCACATCTTAAAGAAAGGGGTAATGTTTCAGTGGGATGAATATTGTCAGATAGCATTTATAAAGCTTAAAACATACTTGGCCAATACACCAGTCTTATGATGTCCAACAAAAGAAAAGCCATTATTTATTTTTATATCAACCATAGAACATGCACTAGGGACACTTTTGACTCAGCATAATGATCATGGTAAGGAATACATGGTTTATTATTTAATCTACACATTGGTATCCTATGAACATAATTATATTCCTATTAAGAAGGCAAGTTTGGATATGGTGTTTTCCACTCAAAAATTGTGACATTATATGCTAAATAACAAAACTATTGTTATCACCAAGGTAGATCCTCTCATGTTCCTCTTATCTAAATAAGCTCTTCAAGGATGCATGGCTGAATGGATTATGATCCTTAGTGAGTTTGATATTTAATACCATATTTAAAAGGTAATAAAAGGGTAGTTTCTTGTGGACCAACATGCAGAAGCTCTTATTATGACCACTCAACCCCTCAACTTCAACCTTTCAAATGATTCTATCATGATGATAGAATAAGAATCATAAGAACCTACATAGTGGATGCTATATTTTGATGGATCCTTCACATCTTGAGGGTCTAAATTGGGCATATTATTGATCACACCATAGGGGGATTTGATCCCTAAAGCATTCCATATATGTTTTTAGTATATAGACAATATGGCTAAATATGAGGCATTAGTTGTAGGTCTCCATCTTGCCATACAATATGACATTCAAAGTTTAAAGGTCTGTGTATATTTTTAGCTAATCATAAATCAGACAACTAAGTAGTGTCAAACAAGAGATGATAAGCTTGTTATTTACAAGAAAATTTTTGATGACCTCAAAACACATTTTAAATATCTACAGTTTGAGCAAGTTCTATGAGTCAACAATAGATCTATTGATGACATGGTAAGAATTGGTTCCATGATTCAAATGCATGATAGTGATAAATAATATCAATTATTGATTTAAAATATTATTCATCTGACACATATTATATCAAATTTAGAGAGGATATGCACCATTGTTGATCATAATCTCTCACATAAGCTACCATGGTACCAAGATTTTTATAACTATTTTGATAGTCATGTATTTCCCACCAACCTTTCCAATAACCAAAAAAAAAATTTCCTTCATCACTTAACATGTTATATCCTCCTTGGAAATATGCTTTATCAAAAAGGCTATGATGGAACACTTATTCATTATTTATCTTTGGGAGAATCTATGTTGGCACTAAAGGAGGTTCATGAATAAATGTGTGGGGCCCATACCAATGGTGTAGTCCTAACAAAGAAAATTATTATAATAGGCTATTATTGGCCCAAAATAGAGATAGATGCTTGTAATTATGTAAATATGTGTGTTTCTTGTCAACAATATGGAAATTTGATACATGTACCTTCCTTACCATTGCAATTGATTACAACACCATGGTCATTCTAAATATGGGGTCTCGATCTCATTGGGAAAATTAACCCAACATCTTTAGATTGCCATAAGCACATTCTGACTATAATCATGTACTTTATGAAGTAGATTGAGGTTATTCCTCTCACTTATGTTACTTGGAAACAAATATCTAAATTTATTCATCACCATATCATATATCACTATGGCATCTTAACCCATATTATATCCAATAATGGTGGATCCTTTGTGAACCAAGATGTGAAATAGTTTTATAAAAAATTCAAGATCAAGCACAAGAAATCCACTTCATATAACCCACAAGGCAAAAAACAAGCTGAGGCATAAAATAAAACCATTATATCCATCTTAAAAAATATTGTCAATGATGTTATCCATAATTGTCACTTGTAACTATTTCTTGCCCTCTGTGCTTATAAAACCAATCATCGCACCCCCACTAGAGATACTCCATACTCCCTTATTTTTTGCACTAAATCTATCATCTCAATCAAGATTGAGATCCCATCATTAATAATATCATTGGAGCACATTGAAGATGATGAATAATATAGAGCCTCAAGGTTATAAGAACTAGAAATTCTTGAAGGTAAGTGTTTGGCTACCCTAGAAAACATGTAGGCCTATTAGAATAGATTGTGGAGAAGCTACAACAAATGCATTCTCCCTTGAGAATTTTATATTGGTGACTTAGTTTTAAAAGAGAATCATAAGAACATGAATGTTGAACCCAAAAAGAAAGGCAAGTTTCATCCTAATTGGATAGGACCATATATTGTCACAGTGAACTATGGATCAAGAGCATAACAACTGGCTAAACCTAATGGTTAAGAACTTTTAGATCCCAAGAACATCGTATACCGTAAGAGGTTATATGAATGAATAGATTTGAACCATTATCTATAAAAACCCTGACTTAGGGGCAACTTGTGTTATCATAATTTTATCCCACGCTTTTATCTCACCTTGAACACATTTTATACTACCTTGGTCCACTTTTCATGATTCCTGATAGTAAAGGATTTGAATCCTTGGCACTCTGAACACATTCTTCATCCCATTATGGATTGATATCTTTTATAAGCATATTCTTTGTTTTGTCTAGGACATGTTATAAGCTTGAACACTTTTTATCCCTTGATCAATTATGATCTTGATTATGAACATCTTCAATAATGATTATACAAAATGGTTTAACCAAGATAGTCTTATATAGTTTTCAAACAAGTGAACAAACACATCTTCTCAGTTTAAGTATTTGATGCTCTTTATTTTTTTTATCAATAACCTCTCTCACACCAATTTATGAGCATGAGACATTGTAGCTGGCTTAGTTGTATTATTGGAACCTCTAATCTCAAGACGTGTATCTCCTCAACTAGATGTCCCACCTTTTGCATATTTTATCCCAAAAATTCAAAAAACATTATCAATACTTTGAAAATACCAAAAACATAAGAACATGATCCACAAAATAACAAAATAATTATCTCATGCTTTTATACATTTGTACATTCTCATTCCACCATGATATGTTCCTACCCTTTTGCAAGCATAGAAACACTAGTTTATTTCATCTTATCCCATGTAATTGTCATTTTACAAGATCATTTTTTCTCATCTCATCAACTTCTTGTTTTCTAGACTATTCTAATTTTTTTTCATATCTTCCATTTCTTCTATACCATTAATTATGTTGGTATGATCATCATTTTTCTTCTATCTCATTTCTTGAGAGAACTACATTTGGCCTGATGTTCATGTTTGGAACATGCATCCATGGAACAATGTAGGTAACATCCACTTGTCTTATACATCTAGAGTCAACTCGGCCAACCCCTTCTTCTTCCTTTCTTCCCCCATTTCTTGTATCATTTTTCTTCTTTAATTAGGGAACAATTTTCATGTCCTTAATCTTTATTATGATGTAGTAGAAAGTAACGACTCTACAACACATGCATGAACATTTGTCTTTAAACAATACTAACATGGTTTTTGTTTGTGTGTATTTATTTGAGTTTTCTTGGTGTTTTATTGTGTTTTCTCACCTCTCCTTTTATTTCTCCTCCTTTTCTCTTTTTATTAATTCTTGTTATATTCTTGGTCTTATGTTTCTTTGTTTGTTTTTACTTATCTCTTTTGTGTTTCAGAACATCTTGATGATTCACATGGATCTCAATTATTTATATCTTGATCCTATGTTATTACATTATTCTTGGACCATTTTTTTATTTGATTGTTATTGGTGTCTTGTTTTTCTATTTGATTTTGCTTTTCACTTTTATTTTCAAGAATGCCTTGATGGTCCACATGGATCTTGATTATTCATATCTTGGTCTCATGTCATTAAGACATTCTTGCCTTTTGTTTTTTAAACATTTTTATTCCTACTTCAGATCATATCTTGATTTCAAGTTATGTTCATTTATGTTTATCTTTTTCTATGTCTTTCCTTTTTTGTTTAATTATAAATTATTGTAACTCTATTTTTGGTCATTATTTTACCATTATACTTAGTTATAGATATTCACATTTGAACTGGCTCAATGCAATTGGAATCTTATGTCATTCTATGTTATTCATACTTATGATACCTAATTTATTTTTCTATATAAAGCACTTTTGTGCTCAGGTCTCAACGTCTTAACATCAACATCAACATTGATGAATGATTCTCAAGAACACTTTCCAAAACCTAGTCTCATGATATGTAATTAGGCTTCTAGGGAGCATGCATTTTACTACTCAACTTTATGATTAGACATGCATCTCTTTGCATACATTGTGAGTCTAATTAATTATTGGTCTATTTTTGTATTCCTCATTACATTCTCTCCCAAACTTGGGTGAGCTACATTGGCTTGAAGTTCATGTTGGAACATGAGTCCATGGAACTATGTAGGCAGTGCTCAATTTATATTAAGGTTAGCTTAGCTATCTCCATTCTTCTTTTCATCTCTCTCATCACTTTTTTTATTCTCATATGCTTGGTTTTATATGGATTTCTAAGCCATTACACGATCACATACACATTTGCACCTACTTACTTTAACATAATTTTTTAGTTATATCTTTGAGATATTTTTCTTGCCAGTTACCCATGCTAGGGCCCAACATCTAAACCAAGTCTAAATCAAATCAGCTCTACATGGGAAAAATCATGATTTATTCTTTATCAATGATCAAAATTTGCCTTACTAGGGTAAACTTATTTTATCATGATCAAATCCACTCTATTGGAATACTTATTATATTATCTTTAGAAACCCATTTATAATGGTGCTTCCCTTCCTAAAATATAATTTTCTCTCTTTTCATCCAATTATAAGATCTCCACATTAAAGCTCATGATGGAAATATTTAGTGTGCAACTTGTCTCAAGATTGATCAATGTTGTAAATGCATAACTTGTACTCTCAAATTGGGTATGTTTACAGCATGTCCCTTACATTTATGGATTGTATATTTCCCATTCCCCTATCTCTAGGGCTTATCATACTTCTAATTATATTTTGATCATTGATGGCAATCACATGTGCCAACATTAACTTATCTGGATGTGATCTATTCAATGGGTTAACTCTCACTTTTTCTCTCTTTTTGAGAGTCCATCCTTTTCTTCCATCCTAGTATGTCCTCTCAAGGGGGCATCATGGGTATATTCTAATTTCTTCTTGACAAACATTTTCTTTGAAAAGATTTTGCTTCACCTGAATGTCTCTCTATGCCTTCTCAAATAGGGGCAAAATGTTTACTCTAATTCTTAACACCATTTATGTTAAAATTTTCAATATTACTCAAATTGCACTCAAATACACATTTTAGGTAAAAATACATAAAATGCACTAAATGGTTCGAAGTTGTTGTATAAAAGTGCTAATTTAGGTCAAAATATCCCTAAATAGGGAAATGCATTTTATGGGCTAGCTAAATTTGATCACATCATTTTGAGTCAAAATGACCATTTTACCATTTAGTGCTCTAGATCACTCTTTTATTCTAATTCATTGGTATACATCATAAACCTTTATTATTTGGTATTGGTAACATCCTAAATGGTAATACATCTCAAACACATCTGACATCACCTTCTAGTTCCTCTCTAGTCAAATTTTTACCTAATAATTTGACTTTCTGACCATTTTGATTAGTTGAGGGCCAATTTTCAAATAATCACATAAATGTTGATTAACCTTGTTTAAGGTTGATAAATCCAAATGAATAGATTAAGTGGATTTTACATGAGAGTTGTTGAATATTTATTGTTTAAAATTGATTCCTATTAACTACATCATCAAGTGACATCATTTATTAGGAATACATCCCTAGGCCATTAATGCCACAAATATCAAGATTATGGGTTGCCCATGCCTAATTAATTCCCCACATGCCTCTTTAATGCCCCTTCTCCCAAGGTCATGATGAAGATAATTATGGGTTTAATTCCAAATATTAGGATTATCTATAGCCACACATCTCAATCTTGAGATGGATGGTCATGGTTGATCTTGACCATTCTCTAAAATATATAAATAGAGAGGCAATAGATGTGCATTTTAAGCTATTTTGATGAAAAGTTATTATACTTAAATATATTCAAAAGTTTTTTCATTTGATCATAGATTTTTCTTGAAAGCTTCATTGATGGGATAGTTTAGTGATTTGTAATTAAGAGGCTAGGTTTTGTGGAGTGTTCTGGAGGCATTGGAGGAGATTACCACCATTGTTGACAAAGACATGAATGTCAGATCAAGGGATAACATGTTTTTGAGCCACATGGGTCTAGTGAATCCATTTGCGAAGGTAATATGGTGTTGTTTTCTTTCATTTTTTCCTTATTATCCTTTGTAATTCCCATAGGAATGGATAGGCTTGATTAGTTAGTTCTTGATGCATGTTTCATTATTTATGGACTAATGCTTGACTAACTTTCTTTGTAATCCTCTTTATAGATACATCCATCTAGACATATCTATATCATATGAATATCTAGTAGCCCACCCTAATCTATATCAGCTATAAAAAGACCTATTTTATCCTTATAGAGTCTTAATATCACCATTTAATCCCAAAATATCTACTCTTGGTCCAACCTAGATCCTGTTGAAGATCAGTTCCATTCATACTTGCTTACCTTGGTCAAAAACTATCCCTACGACCTCTATCAAAAGTCTTAAAATTTCCCCCTTTGCTCATTGTCTATAAAAAACATATTAAACTAATTGACCTATTGATTCTCTCACACCATTAGATTTTTGTTATTTGGATGACCATTAGTCATCAATCATATACTAGTTCAATGTGCTCTTGACATTTTTCAATCACACCTTTACATTGAGGATATGTTGACTCTTTTATTTTCTCATGTGTTAGTAGATATTTGTCCATGATTGAAAGTGAGCCATTGATCTACCTAGGTCCATTATTTTATCAGTTACCACTCACCATTAGATCTTTTATACAATTGAATGATGATCATTGATCTTAATTTTGAATCCAAGTGACTATTTCATGGGGGTTAAAATTGACACTTATGTGCCTATATTTGACATATGTATGAACTTATTTTATGTCCATGTGCCTATCATTAATATATTTCAATACCAATGTTCACTTATCATGACTTAAATTTGACATCTTCACACTGATTAGTTAATTTATGCAAGAACCTCAATGATGTCTATACGGCCATCAATATTTGGACCCCAATAAATGATTTTTGAGCTTGAAATTTGAAACTTATGCAAAAGTCACTCTACTAAAATAATTTCTCTAAGTAAACATTCTATTAATTTTTTCCATAAGTCTTTTATCTTTATCAAAACCATTATTACAGACATTTTGTCTGAAATAAATATGTCCTAAGGTAAATTATTGCAAAATAATTTTCCAAAAAAAAAAATTCTTCAAGACTTTGTCCTATAGGTAATATGTCTGATATAATGAGCCCTCATGTTTTTTTCTATGGAAAAAATATCTGAGAGAATTTTGGTCTTCAATAAAATTATTTGAATAATTTCCCAAAAGAATTTTTACTTATCTTTTGTCTTAGACAATGTCTAAAATAAATTGGGTCTTTGGGATTTTTTATTTTAGATAAAATGTCTTAAATAATTCCCAACACTAATATTAGCACTTATCTTGAATAAAAGGTCCAAAAAAATTAAACATGGCTAAATAAAAGCTCAAAATATTTTGTAAGGACTTAGCAAAAAAAAGGGTTTTACACTTAGCTTTTTATATTTTAGGCTCTTCTATACTTGTGAAACTTTCCCTACTACTGGATATTTTAAGGCTCAAATGAATTATGAAAACCTAAAGCTTGTGCAAACTTGTTTCATGACTTAGAACTAATTTTATCACCCTGAGATCCTGCTTGAACTCTTTACCTTTCTATATAAACATGTCCCTCAAAAATTGACATAAAACACTTTAAAGTGTTTCAAAATCTTTATGAGATATGGGTGATCTTTAGACCATTATTTTCATCCAAAACCTGGTCCACTTGCTCAAACCATTTCTAGACAAGGTCTCTATGTGGGCCAAACGTGGCCAACACTATCATGTCTATGTAGTTCTCATAAGAGTTAGTTATCCAATTAAATATTTATCTTGTGTTTAGAAATGGAAATAAACATTTTTTTGGAACAAATTAGATGGTATACTCATAGGATAAGTCATTTATAAGTTATAATAGATTGACAGTTATAAAGTTGAAAGAGGCAAAAGTATATAGAGAGAGAAATGAGTAAAAATGGAGAATTTTGTATTCTATCCAAGGTGATAGTATTAGCAATATAAATAAAAAAGTAATAGAAGATAGTATATTTAAAACATATATTTCTATGTCTATATTTTTATATTGTTTTTATTTCAATTAGATGTGGTCAAAGACATAAATCTTTTGTAAAATAGTGTTTTGTAATGAAACTAGAAAGGTAGGTGTTTTCATGACTATGTTCAATTTAATATATATATTCACTAAAGATTACAAGTTAATGAGGAAGGAAACTTTCTAGTGTATCAAGGTGAAACATGGAGATAAAAACATATTTGTGTGATGTACTAAATCACACACACACACACACACACACACACACACACACAGACATAGACTATATATATATATATATATATATATATATATGTATGTATGTATGTATGTATGTAATATGTAATAAGTGTGTGTATGTATGTGTGTTTATTACCTAATAAGGACGAGTTTCAAGTAACCAGTCTATGTATGTGCTCCACTTAAAAGTGGTTGTGACAAGAAACATGTTTTAAGAATGAGCAACATATTGTATAAGGATTATGATATTACCTATATATTTTAGAGGTTAATTATGGTGCAAATAACCTTTTAGAAGTGTTTCATGAACATATATACTTTAAATAAACATTTAACCCTATTTAGTGTGCACACAAACAGACTATGTGAATATAACACTATGAGATTTTTGATTTGAACATGGTGAGAGGTTGTGCTAATAAACTTAAACTTTGGAATAGTTGTAAATAAGTGAGATATACCTCATATATGTATTTTAAAGTTATTAAAGTGTCAAAATCTCCTTTAAATCCATTTGGAACACTCTCAAGTTTATTATAAATTGAGAAACCCTAGTTTAGGGCTCAAAACTAAAAAGTGGAATAAAAAATGATTTAAATGATGAAAATTGATGAAATATGGTAGTTTCATGTGTTTTGGTATGAATCAAGAGAATTTTAAGTTTTTATGTTAGTACGACATTCATGCATACACCTATAAGTGACTTTGTGCTAAGAGGAAGCAAAGACACCTAGTTAGGTCTAAGTAAGTGTTAGAAAAGGCACCTAGGAGGGGAGTTGATAAATGAAACTTCATGGAGAGATATAAGGGATAAAGGGTGTTATAAAATTGTTCTAGTTTCTTAGGACTGAATATTACTAGTCCATACAAGTCAAAAAATCCAAAAAATCTACAAGGAGAATGCACAAATGAGTAGAGTTGCATAAAAGGACTTGAGGAAAGGATGAATTTTTGAATTTAATCCCAAGTAATTGTATATGTCCAAAAAATCCTATATAAGGTATATAATTTTGTTAAATAAGTAGATAAAATGAATTGGGAAGTTTATAGCATCAAAAACTAAAGAGAGGGAGTGGACCTCCAAGAGGAGATAGTCAAGAGAGTTTGTAAGAGATAAAATGAATGGGATGAGATGTATGGCTATATTAGGAGATGCAGGAGAGGTATAAATATAGATATAAATAATTCCAAGAATCCTTGTATTTAGGTCGTGTGAGAAAAGGATATTATGCCTTGTGATGGAATTTACAATGAAGAAAAGGTTGAGAAGATTAGATGCATGTTTTTTCATTATAGGTATCAAAATTGGGGTTAGAGTAGTGAATGAGATAGGCCTCTACATCAATTAGGTTAGGCTCTCCTAGGTTATGATATCTATGACAAGTCTAGGGAACTAACCTTTATGACTCTAAGGATATGGTGAGTTCTCATTGAGCTAAGTTCTCTCAGGTTCTAACATCTCTGAATGCATTGGAGATTGGATTTTATAACTTTGAATGATGTGACAACTTCCCATTGGGTTGGGCTTTCTTGTTATTTGAAATATAGGATAGGTATATGGGATTGGCCTTTTTAAATCCATATGACATGGTGAGTTCCCATTGTGATGGGATACACAAGATTCAAAAAATGACAAAGTAACAAAGATAATAAATAAAATAACTTCATTTAATATTACCTATGAGACCAAGAGAACTCAATTTTGATGGAGGATAATGAGTTCATTGCTTTGAGAAGGGAACTAGACTCTAGGAACATCTCTTTATGAAAATTAGCATACAACTTTAACACCATGATGTTTTAAAAGATAATAAACACTACTTAGTTATTCTTATAAAATTCAACATAAAGGATTGTTAATTCTTAGAGAAAATCAAGGAGATGTATATACTAGACTTTTGAGTAGGCATTACTAACGAGAACAAAAGGGTGAATTCTAAAGATCTAGTTCACAAAAGTTTCACAAGCATACCCCATTTTAGATAAAAGTGGGTGTGTTGGCCACAACACAATTTTTATCCTAATTATAATTTTGTTTTGGCATTTGCCTATTTCTTAACTACCTAGGCACTTACATCCTAGTCAGACGTCTATGCCAAAAAAAGTGTCCTATCCCAATGTAAGTGTCTAGTGCCCTGAATTCATCTAATTTGAAAATGTAATGTATACATATGGTTGGCCTAACTACTCTAATATGAGATATTATCCAAAAATATTTGTATAAATACATGATCAATCCTCATTAATTCCTCACCTCATATAGACCTAATAACTCACATGAAAAAATACAAAAAACATTCAATCAAGTATTGAAGTGAGAAAATCTTCCCTATTTTATTTTATTTCCATATCAATCATAGGTACAACACATATAAACATCTTAATTACTCAAGTAACATCCCATTAGCCATATTTTATAAGTTATAAGGTAAGTCACTCTATGTACTTGTTTATCACACATTGCATCCTTATGCACACACAATCACACACATATGGGAAAAATACATGAGTATGTGGCCATCTTCAAAGTAATTTATAAGTAGGTATCACCCACTAATAAATGGGTATTTTGGATTAGCTTGACATCATGATCCCACTAACTCATTTTCCCATATCCACTATGAAGATGAAAAACTAGGGTTTTTCTATTTGATAAGGAATGATAGCCCATGATCCATATTTAAGCACACTAGAGTGAAGGTGATATAGAAACCATACATATCCTAGGTGTTTATATCTATACCTAATAGGTATTTCATATTTGACACCTACATCTAGGTTAAATAGAAGCATTAATGCAACTGTCTAATTATGACATAAGTGTCCAAGGCTACATACATATAATTTATAGAATTAGAAGACCAGTCCAAAATCTAGATCTAGTCTATTTCCTTCAAGTTCCAGATAAAATTTTATATTATCATTAAAACCCACTAAGTATCTTGTTTTTATTATCATTTATAAATCTACCATCGCTATACTTTTTATTTTTAGCATATCTTATTATATATATTCAGATTATCTAAGTTTGTAAATTAATTTGCTTACTATAGAGATAATTTATCACCCTTATGCCATGGGATATCTCTATCCCCTTTAACCATATATTCCTTAATCTATATTTTGGGGTTAAAATTTTGGTGAACCTAGCCTATGGTCCTAAAACACTAGTATTGATCTAGGGTTTCCTAATTCTCTATTTCTAATTTTTTTATTTAATATGATATCATAATTTAAAAATTAGATTTCAATTTTTTCCAAGCATGTGAAAAATGGGTGCATCCATATCCCATTTTAGCTCTAATTTATGATTATAAATGTGGTTTGTTACTATAATTATATGATATGCCATATCATTCAATGAAATATGTAAATTGTTCAATATAATAAGAGGGTTTTAAAATTAACTAAATATTTAATATCTCTTCATAATTCTTTTTATAATACTATAGATCCAGTATCTAGATGCCAACATGCATGATATCAATAATTTTATCCACCTATAACTTATTTAGGTGAGAGTCCCCATCCTACACCCATTGTTTTCCCATGGTTTATATTGGATTATGAAATCCATTTTGTCATTAGTCAAAAAGGTAAAGGCATCCAAATAAATTTTTCACCTATTAATATACAATAGGTGTCTCATACGAAAAAGACTAGTTATAGAATATAGGGATTATGACCTTGTCATTAAACTAAGTAAAATGCATGTTAATACCTCAATCCTCAAAATTATAAATTAATCCACTATCTATAATGATATCCTACATGAAGCATTACATGATACCTAAGTTTCAAGTGATATTGATCAACTTATATTTGAGCTATTATGAAAGATCTCAAAAACAATGAAAAACTCATTACCCTTGATCTAATTGAGTTACTATCCAAGGATATCATTAAAAATTATTTTCATTTATTCATACATGTGATTATGCATAAAATAATAATTAAACGGGTTATTTTTTTATCATGGATAAGGATTAAACATTTATAAAATAAATATCTTAATAACCTTGAGTATTAATACCAATATTCTATAAAAACAAGTTATATATATCAAGGGATTTGATAATTCACATATTCATTAATTGGCCCAATAACTTTGGATGTGATAGTGGGGAAATAATAATTCCAAATACTTTTAAAGTAATGTTTCAATCATTAAATTGTAATGTGATTTTGGGTAGACCTTTCATATATACAATGGAAGTCATCCCATCTACACTACATCAATGCCTCAAAGTTGTACATGATGGGAATCTATTTTTAATACATGAATTTTAAATTTTTAAAAATAATACATTCTAAAACAAATGGTATCCATATGGTGGTACCACCTGAACAATGTATTCCACCTAAAAAATATAGACTATTTTTAAACATGTGAGTCAAGTACAATGAGTCTTTTATCTTTAGATATAAATAAATTAATAAACGCCAAGGTGCACATGGATGTACATCAATAAAAATAAACATTTACAAAGGAACCAATGATAACAAAAACAAAATCAAATCAAATAGTTTAGCTTCTTTTATTGGTTAATACCAAGAAACAAGATAGATGTGTTTCATATTACTATGATAGTGATTATGATCTATCCCATGATATGATATATAAAACATTGTAAAAAATTATTTTTATCCATTTTTTCATCTATTGTATAACATATTCACACATATAGGTCTTAATACATATAAGCTAATCTCACCTTTGGATAATATAGAACCAAATCAAGATAAAGGCAAAGGGAAAATAATATATGAGCATTTAAATCCTTGTTATTCAATTCATTCCTCTTGGATTCATAAATTAAGTCATCCTTACAAGTTCCAAATGAATATACATCATGTAAATAGTGTGAAAGTCTCTCATAAGTCTCCACAACCAATTTTATAGATTAAAAAAACCAATACTAAGGATAAAATCATTTCCTTGCTACCTAAACATAACATGATATCTTTACCTTCTATTAGGCAAAGATCAAGAAATGAAATCTTTCATAAAGAAGGATTACCATATTATAACTATCATCAAATCATTAGTCATCATAAAAATCATAATGAAGCATCAATTAAATAAATTCATAAATATAAGAATGAAGGACACATACAAATTGTGTTTGTTAGCTTTTGAGTCACCCTTATATAATTTTTCATGTACTCTCCTTAAGAAAGAGTCAAATTTTATTTCCCCTTGTTGGTCATACCTTTGTTCATTATGTTGACTCTTTATTTAAGAAAGTTCATCTGCCTATCATTTCTTATATGTGAAATTTCTAAAAGAATTGAACCTTTGAAATTTAACCTTTCTTAGAGTTCAAAAGTTCAGTAATTTCAATGGTTCAATGGTTCAATAATTAAATACTCGATGTTTTATAAAGAGTCGTGTTCACTTAGTTCTCTTGTATAAATTAAAGTACTGGTTTAACCTATTGATTGAACCTATCACTTGAACTTACATAGAAAAGTTTAATGGTTCAATATTTCTCAAAGTGAACTATTTGTTCATTTTTATTTCAATTATGTCTTTGAACCTTCCAGTTGAACTTGAACCCTTTTTTAGAGTTCAAAAGTTCAACCATTTAATGTCTTAAAGTTCAAAGAGTTCAACGGTTCAATGTTTCAAAATTCAAAATTTTCTAGAAAATTCATGTGACTATTGGTCAATATGTGTATTTTATTATGTATCATTGAACCTTGAAGTTGAACCAAAATTTTAGAATTTCAATGGTTCAATGGTTTAATGGTTCAAAAACTCTACTCTCATCTTTCCCTGAGGATTTCTCTAGGTTAAAATTAGTCAGAGATTAAAAGGAGAATATATCTAAAACTCATTATAGGGTAGAAAATTTTGAATTTTCATGAGGTTACAGATAATCATTACTCATCAAAATTGTGCATAAAATATGATTGCCATTAATGCATATGTTATAATGTGTGTCTTGTCAAGCATATTTAGCACATATTGTTTTGATTTAATTATTCGATCTTGATTAATAACTGTATCAAGAAAGAACAATTCAAATTTAGCAAACAAGCATACTAGGTTATATAAAGGAAAACAACATAGGTGGTATAAGATATTCAATTACTTGAATTCATAGTGATTTTAGATAAATTTAAGGTGAGTTTCACTCTTACTATAAGCTAGATCCTTTACTTGGTTTGAAAGAAGGATCCTTTTGAATTTACGGCATTATTTATTAAAAAAAAAATTCAAAACATTCTCTTGTCATTATATTCTTTGACTTGTAGCCATGAAATCTGCTTGTCTTGATTATGAGCATGGCCCTAGTCTCATAAGTTCTCTACCTAAATTTGGGGACATTTCTCTATTCCAATATGATTCGGAAGATTTTAAGGAAAGGGATAGAAATCCTGTATCAAATCCTATGATGCATAAAATTGTATAAAGTGTTTTAGTTGAAGCTAAGACCTTTCTCATGGATATCCAATGCCCCAAATTAGTCCTTGAATGCACGAATAAATACAAAACTCAGAATAGATGGATTAGGAATGCAGATGGCAATGTTTCACTACATATTAATAGATAAACCCTAATGTCTGTAATGAGAATTCCTCCTAAGGAACCATACTTTGACCTCAGTATTACTCATTCATATGGTTATTTTTCATTAAATAAATCAATTTACAAGAGCATGATTGCTAGGAATTAGCTCTTAAAATTCCAAAAAGGATGTTTAAGACTGCCCAGACCATTAACAAGAAATCATATGATTCCAGAAGTACAAGATATTATAGTATTACTACATAGGCTAAAGGGAAATGCTCATGGATATTATTGAGAGGATTATTCAAATGAATTTGAAGTTATAAGAAGACTATGGTCTAGGTTCTCCATTGGGCACATAATTACCCTTAAATTTAACATAGACATTTTTAGAATTATTGACAATGATGAACAGGTGGCTGATCCTCAATTTGAATAGATAAAACAATCATCTATTATAGAAATAGAGTAGGAGAAAATTGAAAAAGATATAATTGAAGTTAAGACCCTTCGAGTAATAAGGATAACTAAAAAATGGTTGAGTGACCAAAAACTAGGGGGAGCTCAAAACATAGTCTCCCAGTAATGTATGAAAATGATTGAATCTCCATTCCCAATAAGCTCATCTAACTAGCCTATTGCTAACTATGATGCAGGTACTTCCAAGTCAAAAAATGGAGGGGATCCTATTATCAAAGAATCCATGAAGGCTATTGTAACTGCTCTACCTGCTCGTGTCACTAGGTCAAGGACTCAAAGCAAGAAGAAGAATCATATTTCTAAAAAAGTGATTGTGGATTTGAATTCTAAAGAGGATTCAAAAAAATCCAAAGGTGATAAAGAATCTAATTCACCAATGATGCAAGTTAGTACAGATCAATAGACAATTATTCTTTTTTATTATACTAAATTGATGATTGTTTAAACGGTACCTTATAATCAACTGAATCCTAATAAAGAAGCCTTAGCCTCTACACCTAAATGGCTAGAAAGTTCAATCAGTCATTAAAAGAAAGTAGTTCCATTTTCTTTACCCTAATAATACATGGTGAGAAAGTGTTTAGGGAAAAATCCTAAATCCAAAATGATAAAAACAACATCTAGGGTAGATGTTGACCCAAATAAAAGGAACTAGAATGCAGAAATTGTCAACCAAAAACTAATGAAGAAGTTCAAGATCTTACTGTTCAAGATTTTACAGTTAAAAAGGTAGACCTTAATACTGCATCATGTGTCACAAATGTGCATCATTTAGAATCATCCACTAAAATTATAGTCAACAAAACTTGGAAGGATGAAAAAGATAATAGGGAGTTAAAACAGACTATATGGTCAATGGCATAGTACATTGATTCCATTCATAGTCTAGATCCACAACTAATTACCCAAATGCCCCTATATTTTGAGCCAAAATATCTTGTCAATCAAAATATGCTAGAGTACATACATAGAGGCAAAATGATTACCAAAATATTTGATAGTTAGTTGGATGGCATCATCCTAAAAGGTACAAAATACATTCAAAAATTGAAGAATGTATATGATCTAACCATGATTACTATTGAAGATGTGAAGGCTCAAAACACTTTGTGGATACAAGATGAAGGAAAATGGATGAGAATAATGAACCAAATTAATGGGGTGTAAAAATATGGGATAACAAAGTTTTTATCAAAAGAGAACTTGACAGGACTAGATGAAGATATATTATATGCAAGTAATAAAAAATTTGAATGGAGAAATTCAGTATCTAGATAAGGATGATTGGAAATCACAAAAATGATCAAGTAAATAACTAAATTCATTTATTCATGACAACATGATCTATAGAGTATTAATATCAAATATATAAAAGATGATGGAAAACTAGTAAAAGTCATCAATGCTATGATTTAGTCCTTTAGGGAAAAGATAAACATCATTAAAAAAAGTGACATCTTATCAACTATAAACTTCTCTCAAATTTCAAAGGTAGAGTCACTTCTTTGTGATTGTATTGACATACTCCTGAAACATGTAGAGAAGATGGGAAAAAATTAGATGGAAGAAAACATCTTAAAAGTAAAGATTAAACATGTCAGCATACCCAATCTTTCAAAAGTTTAGGAAATAACTAAATTCATTTAGTCATGACAACATGATCTATAGAGTTGTAATATCAAATATATAAAAGATGATGGAAAACTAGTAAAAGTCATCAATGCTATGATTTAGTCCTTTAGGGAAAAGATAAACATCATTAAAGAATGTGACAACTTATCAACAAAAAACTTCTCTCAAATTTCAAAGGTAGAGTCACTTCTTTTCCACTGTATTGACATACTCCCAGAACATGTAGAGAAGATGGGAAAAATTTAGATGGAAGAAGACATCTTGAAAGCAAAGATAAAACATGTCAGCATACCCAATCTTTCAAAAGTTTAGGAGTTCATTACAACATTTTAAGAATGGAAATCTCAATGTGTCTAATCCACCAAACACAACAAATTCACAAATCCTAGTCCATCACTTCAATAATGATTTTACCTACATAGTCTTATTTATTCAGTTATTCAGTTACTTTTCTATTCAAAACTTAATCTTTATTGAATTTGTAAAAACTAAACACTATATGGGTCAGAGTTAATTTAACTCTAGTTTAGTTTAAAATATGGTTGAGTTAAGGCAACAAGATATATTTTTAGCAGTAAAAAAGAAAAAGGATACATAGAAGAAGAAAATGAGTGAGAAAATTTCTGAACTGGATCACTATTATTTAAAATATATGTGATGTTTATCTAAAAGGTTTTTCATCTATGAATGAAAAGGAGAATTAATTACCTTATATTTTGATCTATGCATTTGAGTATTTGAAATTGGGTTTTTTGTGTGAAATCTTCTTTCATATAGTAATTAATATTCCATTAGACAATTCATTATGTGTGTTTTATCATTTATTGGTTCATCATATATATGTTTATCTATTTAATTGTTATTAAAAATAGAGTCTATGTACTTTGTTACATATTGATGTTATAAAATCTCGCATTCATAACATAATGATGTATGGATGTTAGTCTACCTGTAAGCACTTTCTGGTTAGAAGTGTATCTAAATATTTAAATTCATTGAAAATCTTAAAGGGAGTTGTACCTTAATTTAGAGGGGAACTAATCTTGATAGTTCACCCATTTTTTTAACTTATTTGTTCTTGACATAAGGGTATGGAGTTAAAATAAAATATTTATATATAAAGACAAATTTGTTAGCCAATAATTTTTTGGTGACTCCATTAAGGAATGAAATTTATTTGGTCGCCTTAATATGAGGAAACAATGGTGCTTCCTCATGAAAATATTATTCCTATTTTACAATTTAATCTTGGTTTTCAAGATGAATAGGAAGATATAATTAGCCAGTTAAATACTCTTACATGGCATTCTCATCGAAATATTGATGATTATATATTGGCAACTAGAATATTAGAAAAAGAAAAAGAATTTATTGATAATATAAGATTGATGTTACTCAGGTAAAGAAGAAGACAAGTAAAAAATGGAATAATTAATTAAACCCCCTAAAGCATGAAAATATTAAGAGCAACATAGAAGTTATTAATTATAATATCATAAGCTAGATTCTAGAAGATACACAAGGTCTTTGAGAAGAGAAGGAATTCATGATTATACTTTTCAAACATTACAAAGCCTAAATTTTAATTATATTCCTACCCATGTTAGAAAATCTAGAAGCAAACCTCATAGCCCTCCAATTCCCTCTACATTCTTTGTCAATCAAGCATTAACCTTTTTTGTTACTATCTTTCTTTCTGCCATAATTTTTCTTCTAATGGCCCAACCCTAGGGAGCAGCCATAGGACCTCTGAATTTAGAGACCAACCTTAATCCTTTGCCTAAAAACATATGGGAAAATTTACCCAAATTCAATGGAGATGGAAGACAATCACCGAAGGAACATTTAAGTGCTTTTGAAGTAGCATGTGGCGTATTAGGTGTACAACATCAAGCCATAAGGCTTTTTATACAAACTCTAACTGATATTACAACACAATGGTTTTATTATTAAATTGATTCTCTAATCACAAACTAGAATGATATGAAAACAACATTTGAAAATAGGTTCCAAAGTGTAGAAGATGAACATTCCCTTCTTGCTCAATTGACTCAGCTCAAGAAAGAAATACATGAACCCATGAGGGAATTTATAGCCAAATTCAATAGGATTGTGTACAAGATTCCGAATGATAAAAGGACAACTGCTGAGAATCAAAATGTTTCTTTATTAATTTTATGCCTCCTAATATAAGTTTTCATCTCAGAAGAGGTATAATTGTCAGTTTAACAAGTGCATAATCATTGGCTATTGAGTTGGAATATGATCTTATTATTGCCAAAAAATGGAAGAAAGAAGTCCAAGTACCTAATGCTCATCCCTCATCTTCTAGAGATCCTATAATTTAAAGGCTAGTCAATGTTATGATTTCTCTAAAAAGACAATTACCTAAGACTAATACTACTTTCCAATAACCATATTAAGATATTGGTAGGACAAATCAGCAAGTAAATATTGGTAAGACATTAACACTTACATCAACACAACCAAGATTGACTATTGAGACCCCTCCTAGAAGAAACAACATGTGTGTCTTTCATTTTACTACTGATCATGATAGAAATTCTTTTCAAAAAATGCTTAGATATACTCAAATGACTGCTACTCAAGATGTCTTAGGGGAGATTACTAAAGAAGAAAGAAATTTTGAGAGACCTGGTGACTCTAAAATACACTTCCTAGAATATGATTCAGATTCAGAAGGAGGAGGTGAAATATTGGTTACTCTTGAAGATCTTTCATTTGTTGTACTTACTAGAAGTCAAAAGAATCCAAGATTTTCTAATACTCAAGAAGTGCCTGTTAAAGGTAAGGAACCTTTTACTAAAACTTCTAATGGTAAGACACAAGAAAGTAAGTTGTTGCATAGAAATGATTGTGAGACTTCTTTTTATATTTTAGATTTTTGTAAGTCTACAAAAATTGAAATATCCCCTACTTAATACCTTAGGTTAAAACCCAAAAAACTTGATAAATTGGTTAAATATGTCAAAAATGGCCCTACACAAATTGAACCTGAAAATCAATTAAATGTTAATACTGAGTCTCCCATTTCCCAATTATTTAATTCTCCATTTGAATCACCCACTCATACTTTTGTAGTGACCCTCAATTCATCTGATAATACTCCTTATATGGCTGATATGAAGCCCAACCCATTTTATGTTTCTTTATACATAAATGGTCATAACTCAATAATTATATCATAGACTTAGGTGCTTTTGATAATATAATACCTTCTTATATAGCTAAATCCTTAGGCCTATCCCTTAAAAAACATTTGGTAGATGTTACTCCATGTATGGAAAATAGATTTCTTTGCATGGACAAATCAAAGATGCATGAGTTACTCTTGCAGCCTATCCTGATAAAAAGGTGAAGTTGACTATCTTGGTAGTAGATATCCCCACTAGTTATGGGATGTTATTGAGCATATCTTTTTACAAAGATTTGGGAGGGTAGATTAAATTAGATTGGTTAGAAGCTACAATTCTAGTGGGAAAGTAGAAAGTTAAGCTAGAACCTGAACCTAAATGCAAGTTTACAATATATCCTTCTGATGATCCTAAGTCACAAATTCTATTTGAAGAATGTGAATTTGGTAACTATTTTCTCTCCACTAAAAATTTAAAAGGAGAATCTATTCATTCAGATGATTTATGGATCATGGAATTTGACAACAATTGTGTTACCATTGTTTTTGGAGTAGGATTTGTGTTGATCTCACCTAAAGGTAAAAATTTTCCTTACTCTTTCAAACTTGAATTTAAAAACACTAATAATACTGTAGAATATGAATCTTTATTGCTTGGGTTAAATGAAGCTAAAGGAAAAGGTAAAAAAATACTCAAGGCAAAAGGAGATGTTGAATTAATTGTCAAATAAGTGATAGGAATTTTCTCAATTAAAAATGACTGATTAAGAATTACAAAAATAGATTTTAGGATGAGATATAATGTTTTGATTCCTTTCCTATTGACGTAATTCCCAAAGACTAGAAAACTCAGACATATTCTCTAGTAGTATTAGCTTCTCTTCTTCTCCCACACCCTGATTTTGAAAAGTATTCATATAGAATAGAACTAATCTATCATCCTAATGTCCCAGATAATGCTAAAAATTAGCAAGTTCTTGAGAATAATAAACAAATCAAAAAAAATTTGGAGAATGTTGATATGTTCCTAGGGACTTATTTTGAAGGTTCTGAAATAGAATGTAAAGAATTCAGTCTTGATCTAGGGATAAATTCAAAAGATGATGTAATTAAATTAAAAGGAAATAAAATCCCTTAAGGACTAGTCTCTCTAGAACATTTATTCACTAGACAAGATGGATATACTAAAAGCAAGATTGTCTAGAATCCTAACAAAGTAGAGGATTATGAGAAAATATAAATTGGAAGTGAAACTAACCCTAAATAGATCTCCATTGGTAAGTGTTGTTCACCAAAGGAGAAAAATGAGTTAATTAATCTATTGATTAAGTATAAGGATGTCTTTGCTTAGTTCTGTGATGACCTTAAAATTTTTAGATGTGGACAATTTTAGCATCGTATCCCTTTGAAAGCAAATGCAATTCCATTTAGGTAGAAGCTAAGAAATTATAACCTAAAAGTTGTTGAAGATATCTTTCAAGAGATTGAAAAGATGCTAAAGGCTATGATTATTTATCCAATTCATCACTCTACCTAGGTGGCGAACATTGTTTCAGTGCACAAAAAGAATGGAGAAATAAAAATTTGTGTTGACTTCAATAATTTGAATCAAGCCAGTTTAAAAGATAATTATCCCTTGCCTATAATAGATCACATCTTGTAAACTATTGTTGGGTCCTAAATGATGTCTATGTTAGATGGGTTGTGAGGTTATAATCAAATAAGTGTAGCTTTAGCTGACCAACATAAAACTACTTTCACTACACCTTCAGGAACTTTTACTTATAATGGTATGCCCTTCAATTAGATTAATGTTGGTGTAACTTTTCAACAGGTGATGTATTCATCTTTTAAAGATTTGAAAGATAGAATTATTGTTATTTATCTTGATGATTTGACTATTTTCTCTAGAAAAAGAGAAGATCATCTAAATTATTTGGAGACTATCTTATAAATATGCCTTAGGCATGGGATATCTCTTAATCCTAAGAAGTCAATTTCCTATGTTATAGAAGGAAATTATTAGGACACCTAGTTTCAAAGGGTGGAATCAAAATTGACCGAAAAAGAGTTAGAGTAATATAATAGTTAAGTCTTCCTTCTAATAAGACTGGAGTTAATTCTTTTTTTGGTCAGATTAATTTTCTCAAAAGGTTCATTCCTAATTTTTCTGAGATTACAAAGCATATTATGGGGATGATGAGAGAAAAACAAGCATTCAAATGGAATGAAGCTGCTAAAAAAACATTTGAAGATATTAAAGAAGCAATTGCATAAACACCTACTTTGGTAAATCCTAATTTATAAAAAAAATGTTATTTATTATTATGCTTCAGAACAGACCATGTCTAGCATCTTGTTAAAGAAAAATGAAGTAAATGTAGAATCCCTAATAGCCTTTATGAGTGTTCCTCTCAAGAAGTATGAAATTAAATATTATTTGGTTGAGAAACAAGCTTTTGTTGTAGTAAAGCCTATTAAACAATTTAAATATTATATACTTCATTATCATTCAATTATATTTGTTCCTAGTTTAGCTATGAAAAGCATTCTAACTTAGCAAGAGGTTGGGATGACAATAGAGCAACATGGGTTGCTAAAATTCAAGAATATGATCTAGATATTAAGCCAACAAAATTAGTTAGAGGTTAAGGTTTATACAAATTGATAGCCAGAAGTAAAGAAGAAGAACTTATTACTATCCTATTGGTGAGCTTACAAGATACTTGGTTCCTAAATGTGGCACACTATCTTAATTATGGAGACTATCCTAGTCATTTATCCCTAAAGGAGAAGAGGAATCTAAAGTTCAAATTAACAAAATATGTCATATGAGGTGATGTCCTATATAAAAAGGGACTAGATGGAACCTTTCTAAGATGTGTATATAAGGAAACACAATGCAAACTATTAGAAGTTTTTCATAATGAAGCCTATGGTGGAAATTTCTCTTCATTGGTCACAACTTTCAAAATCCTTAGAAATTGTTATTATTGGCCAGGTATGTTCAAAGATGCATATAAATGGGTGGATAACTATGAAAAATGCAAATTATTTTTAGGAAGACCATACTTGCAACATTACCTCTGAGACCTATAATTATTGAAGAACCTTTAAAACAATGGGGATTAGAATTCATTGGTCCTCTTTAACCTCCTTCAAGTATTAGTCATATGCACATTTTAATAGCAACTAATTATTTTATGAAATGGGTTGAAGTAATCCCTATGAAGAAAACTACTTCAGAAGTGGTATGTGATTTTCTCAAAGAAAATATATTGATACATTTTTGTGTTCCTCAAAACATTATGGTAGATAATGCTACATGTTTTTCTTCAATGGAGCTTACTTCATTCTGCTATGAACATAGTATCTCTCTTTCTCACTCATTAGATTATTACCCTCAAGGGAATGGACAAGCAGAGTCCAATAATAAAAATTTGATATCCATCATGAATAAATTGGTAAATGATAACCCCAAAGATTGGCATAAGATACTATATGAAACACTTTGGGCTAACATGGCAAACCCAAAAAGAGCAATAAGAATGGCACCATTTGAGATGGTTTATGGAATAGAAGCACAACTATCATTACCTCTAGAATTATTTGTAGCTAGGTTACAAAATGTTATTGAAGATCAATATTTTCAAGATTCCTTAGAAAAAATAGTTGTGTATTTAACTAAGATTGAAGATGAAAGGAATGAACTAGTTGATCATATTACTACTCATCAAATTAGAGTTAAAAAGATTTTTTATCAGAAAACTAGACCCAAAAAGTTCATGGAAGGAGATGAAGTATTGTTATGGGATAGAAGGAGAGAACCTAAAGGAGCACATGGTAAATTTGATTCACTTTAGAAAGGGCCTTTCAAAATTCATCAAGTACTTAGTATTAATTCTTGTAATTTAGAATATATGGATGGAGTTATTTTACCCCTATCCTATAATGGACAAGGTCTCAAGTTGTACTGACTATGAAATAGGCATCCCTTATTTTGCACATAGCCTTTTATTTTGTTGTTGCATTTTGTGTATTCCTTTCCCATTTTTGGTTTATCTTTCCCCTTTTTCTTCCATTTCTATGTCCCTAGTTTGTGAAACTAGAGTTTATAAGTTCCCTACATTTTCCCATAAAATCTAGTCCCCAGTCAGATCTAATGTTAGCTTTTGAGTCACCCTTATACAATTTTTCATATACTCTCCTTCAGCAAGAATTGACTTATTATTTCCCCTTGTTGGTCATACCTTTGTTCATTAAGTTGACTCTTTATTTAATAAAGTTCATCAACCTATCATTTCTTGTATGTGAAATTTCTAAAAGAATTGAACCTTTGAACTTGAACCTTTCTCAAAGTTCAAAAGTTCAATAATTCAATACTCGATGATTTGTAAAGAGCCATGTTCACTTAGTTCCCTTGTATAAATTAAAGTACCACTTGAACCTATCACTTGAACCTACTGATTGAACCTATCACTTAAACTTACATAGTAAAGTTTAATGGTTAAGTGGTTCAATATTTCTCAAAGCAAACTATTTGTTCCTTTGTATTTCAATTATGTATTTGAACCTTCTAGTTGAACTTGAACCCTTTTTCAGAGTTTAAAAGTTCAATGGTTTAATGTCTTAAAGTTCAAAGAGTTCAATGGTTCAATGTTTCAAACTTTAAAAGTTTTTGGAAAATTCATGTGACTATTGGTCAGTTTGTGTATTTTATTTCGTATCATTAAACCCCAAAGTTAAACCACAATTTTTAAAAATTAAATGGTTCAATGGCTATACTCTCATCTTGCCCTGAGGATTTCTCTAAGTTAAAATTAGTTGGAGATTTAGAGGAGAATATATCTGAAACTCATTATAAGGCATAATTTTTTTAATTTTCATGAGGTTATAGATAATCATTACTCATCAGAATTATGCCTAAAATATGCTTGCCATTAATGTATATGTCAAAATGCATGTCTTTTCAAGCATTATTAGTATGTATTATTTTGATTTAATTATTTGATCTTGATTAATATATGTATTAAGAAAGAACAATTCAAATTTAGTAAATAGGCATATTGGGCAATACAAAGGAGAATAGCACAGGTGGTATAAGAGATTTGATTACTTGAATTCATAGTGATTTTAGATAAATTTAAGGTGAGTTTCACTCTTACTGTAAGATGGTTCCCTTACTTGGTTGGAAAGAAGGATCCTTTTGAATTTATGACATTATTTTTATAAAAAAAAATCAAAACATTCTCTTTTCATTATATTCTCTAACTTGTAGCCATGAAATCCACTTGTCTTGATTATGAGCATGGCCCTAGTCTCATATGTTCTCCACCTAAAAATGGGAACACTTCTATAGTCCAATATGATTTGGAAGATTTTAAGGAAAGGGCTAGAAATCTTTTGTCAAATCTTATGATGCAAAAAATTGTAAAAAGTAGTTTAGTTGAAGCTACAGACTTTCCCATGGCTATGCAATGCCCTAAATTAGTCCTTGAATGCATGAATATATATAAACCTTAGAATAGATGCATTAGGACTATAGATGGCAATGTTTTATTGCATATTAACAGATAAACCTTAATGTTTGTAATGAGAATTCCTCTTAATGAACCATATTATAACCTCAGTATTACTTCTTCATATGGTTATTTTTCATTAAATAATGCAATTTACAAGAGCCTAATTTCTAAGAATTTGCTCTTAAAATTACAAAAAGGAGGTTCAACACTACCCAGACCATTAACAAGAAATTAAATGATTGCAAAAGTATAAGATATTATAGTATTACTACATAGGTTAAAGGGAAATGCTCATGCATATTATTGGGAGGATTATTCAGATGAATTTGAAGTTAAAAGAAAACTATGATCTAGGTTCTCCCTTGGGTAGATAATTACCCTTAAATTAAACATGGATATTTATGGAATTGTTGAAAATGATATACATGTGACTAATCCTCAATTTAAACAAATAAAATAATCATCTATTCCAAAAATTGACTGGGAGAAAAGAGAAAAGGATAGAGTTGAAGTTAAGACCCTCATAGTAATAAGGAGAACTAAAAAATGGTTCAGAGAGCAAAAACTGGGAGGAGTTCAAAATATAGTCTCCCAGTAATATACGGTAATAATTGAATCTCCATTCCCAATAAGCTCATCTAACTAGCATATTGCTATATATGATTCAGGTACATCCAAGTCAAAAAATGGAAGGTATCCTATCATCAAATTATCTAAGAAGGCCCTTGTAATTACTCTACCTCCTCGGCCACTAGGTCAAGGACTTAAAGTAAGAAGAAGAATTAGATTTCTAAAAAAGTGATTGGGGATTTAAATTCTGAATAGGATTCATAAAAATCCAAAGGTGATAAAGAATCAGATTCACCAATGATAGAAGAGGTTATTACAAATCAATAGACAATGATTCCTTTTTATTCTACTAAACTGATGATTGTTTCAACTGTGCCTTCTAATCAATTGATTCCTGGTAAAGAAGCCTCAACCTCTACACCTAAATGGTTAAAAAGTTCAATTAGTCTTAAGAGGAAAGTAGTTCCATTTTATTTACCCTTGGAATACATGGTGAGCAAGTTTTTAGGAAAAATCTTAAATCCAAAATGATAAAAACAACATCCAGGGTAGATGTTGACCCAAACATAGGGAACTAGAATGTAGAAATTGCTTGGCCAGAAACCAATGAAGAAGTTCAACATCCTACTATTCAAGATTTTATAGTTGAAAAGGTAGACCTTGGGACTGTATCACTTGCCACAAATGTGCATCATCTAGAAGCATCCACTAAAAGGATATTCAATAGAACTTGGAAGGATGAAAAGGATAAAAGGGAATTAAAACATACTGTGTGGTCAATGGTAGAGTACATTGATGCCATTCATAGTCCATATCCAAAGCTAATTACCCAAATGCCCCTATGTTTTGACCCAAAACCTCCTATCAATCAAAGGATGATGGACTAGATACACAGAGGCAAAATGATTACCAAAATATTTGATAGTTGGTCGGATGACATCATCTTGAAAGCTATAGAATACATTCATAAATTGAATAATGTATATGATCTAACCACGACTACTGTTGAATATTTGGATACTAAAAACACTTTGTGAATAAAAGATGAAGGAAAATGAATGAGTGTAATTAACTAGATTGATGAGGTGCAAAAATATGGGATAACAAAGTTTTTATCAAAAAATAACTTGATAGGACTAAATGAAGATATATTATATGTAGGTAAGAAAAATGTTGAATGTAGAAATTTAGTATCCAAATAAGAATGATTGTAAATCACAAAAATGATCAAGGAAATAACTAAATTCATTCAGTCATTACAGCATGATCTACAGAGTATTGATATCAAATATATAAAAGATGATGGAAAACCAATAAAAGATGTCAATGCTATGATTTAGTCCTTTAGGGAAAAGATCAACATCATTAAAGAAAGTGAAAAATAATTAGCAAAAAACTTCTCTCAAATTTCAAAGGTAGAGTCACTTCTTTGCTGCTATATTGACATACTCCTTGAACAAGCAAAGAAGATGGGAAAAATTTAGGGGGAAGAAAACATCTAGAAAGCAAGGATAAAACATGTCAACATACCCAATCTTTTGAAAGTTTAGGTGTTGTTACAGTGTTTCAAGAATGGAAATATCAATGTGTCTACCCCACCAAACACATCAAATTTGGAGATCCTAGTCCATCACTTGAACAATGATTTTACTTACATAGTCTCTTTTATTCAATTATTTAGTTAATTTTCTATTCAAAACTTAATCTTTATTAAATTTGTAAAAACTAAATCCCATATGGGTTAGAGTTACTTTAACTCTAGTTTATTTTTAAAAATGGCTGAGTTAAGGCAATGAGATATATTTTTAGTGGTAAAAAATAAAAAGGATACATAGAAGAAATAATATAGAAGAATAAAAGGAGTGATAAATTTTTTTAACTAGACCACTATTATTTACAATATATGTGATGTTTGTCTGAAAGGTTTTTCATCTGTGAATGAAAAGGAGAATTAATTACCACATACATGGATCTATGCATCTGAGTATTTGAAATTGGGTTTTTTGTGTGAAATCTTCTTTCATATTGTAATTAATATTCCATTAGACAATCCATTATGTTTGTTTTATCATTTATTGGTTCAACATATATATGTTTATCTATTTAATTATTATTAAAAATACAATCTATGTATTTTATTACCTATTGTTGTTATAAAATCGTGCAGTCATAACATAATGATGTATGGATGTTAGTCTGCCTTTAAGCATTTTCTGGTTGAAAGTGTATCTAAATATTTAAATTCATTGAAAATATTAAAGGGAGTTGTACCTTAATTTAGAGGGAAACTAATCTTGATAGTTCACCCATTTATTGTTTAACTTATTTGTTCTTGAGAGAAGGGTATGGATTTAAAATTAAATATATTTATATAAGGACAAATCTGTTAGCCAACAATGTTTAAAATGTGAAAAAGACCTAATACTTTTGATGTCTCAAAATATAACCATTCTTCAAAATGACCATGGAATTAAGACTTAACTATTACTACAAACATATATGAATTTTGTTACCAACATCTTAGGGTGGATAAAAATAATAATAGCATATCTTGTAGTATTACCACACTATATCAAATGGTACATAACATATATGAGTTATAATATTTGTAAGCTTTTTGAAGATATTTTAGGTATATTATACTACTAATTGCATGCATACCAAAGGCAGTAGATTTTATTATATGGATAATGGATCAATAACGACAATTTAATTTACGTCCTGGACATCAATGGTTGAATGATATGAAAGCAATTGTTAGTAATACAAATCAATACCTTAATTTATAGCATGAAAACAAATAAATTTGTATCCCACATGATGGATATGATAATAGAGAGATTGAAATAACTATTGGTATAGAGTTACCAACAAATATAGAATAATTGAAAATAAGATAATATAATAAATTTTAAAAATCAAGGCTATCATACAATACCTTATCTCTTGAATTTTAGGACTTATTGGACTAAGTGGTTCCACAACTCAATTATATTCCAAAAATACCAACTAAAAAAAATCATAAAAATTTCAAAAATTTGAAAATCCAAAAATTCAAAATGATTTTTAGTAGTTACATGTTATATTAATTCCTTGGCATATATGTTAGTTCCATGTTGGTAGATATAATATAATTTATTTCTATATACACATGTTTCATGCATATTTTAGGTGTTATGCATACATACATGAATACATGATCTTTCCACTTTTTAATGTTGACCCTTACTTTAATCATGTCATGTGGATAATGGTGGCATCCACTTATTTGATCATGATACACCTAGGTTATATCACTCTATGATCATTATACATTATCATATTTGAGATTATATAATTACAGATACATTTATTCATATTTATATCTGTCATAGTGTGCTTGATATTATTTTATATTATATATATGGAGCATTTAATACCTCAATATTATAAACTTGGAAAACTTAGACATTGACTATTCTTCTTAGTTGTAGACCTTTTTCTCTTTTGTATGTCTCGCATATACTCTATCTTATGCCCGTTGGCCTATATCTTAGTATAACTAGACTTATGTTTATGACCTAGGATTTATATCTTTCCTATCATTATTAAAATTTAATTATCTTCCATCTTTGTAAATTTTAAACATTTACCTGCTTTCCTTCCCCTTAGACATTAATGTTTGAGGCATAAACTAGCATTAATGCAAGTGTCCTGACCTGACACAAGTGTCTGATGCCTAAATGCCTATATTATGTAAATGAAACATATCCTAATGGTTTTCCTAAATGTTTTAATGTGATTTACATACTCAAATGGATTTGTATAAATACCATATCAACCCTCATTCATTATTAATCTACAAAATCTATAAAATACCGAAAGAGACCAAGGCAACTTACCAAAACAATCTATCAAGAATTTAATTTATAAAAGATTCCCTATTTTATCCTATTTATATAAAAATCATAGGGATAATAAGTTTATAGGTCTAAAGTACTGAATTATTATCCCAATATTTCATTTTTCCAAGTTACAATCTAGGGTCATTGTTGATCTTGCTTTCCACATATTGCATGATTCACACACAAGACAACATGTAGGGAAAAACTACATAATTTTGAGGCCCTATTCAAATTAATGAATATATAGGTAGTGCCCATTAAAAAAGGGGTATTTTGGGTAGCTCGAGATGGTGTTTCCATAACCCATTTCCCCCCAAGGTCATTATGAAGATGAAGAACTATGGTATTTTAATTTCATGAGGAGTAACAATATCTAACCAAGATCTAAATGTACCCAAAAAAATTTGAGGACAAACCTAGAAGCATACAAGTGGGCACATATTTTTCAAACATGTATTATATAATGTAAACTTGCATCAAACCCTTATAATAACATTAATGCAACCATCCTAGGCCAACATTAGTGTTTGTAGTTATAAAAGCATCCAATCTGGAATATGATGATTCTCCTAGAATCATCTACTAGTTTGCTTTCTACCTATTCTAGATCCATAACTAAATTAACATCATAACAAACTAGGTGTATTACTTATTTATCATTTACATGCATAACTTAGTTGTAACTTTTATATTTATCTATTTATTAATTATAGAAATCTAGCATATGTTATATCTAAGTTTAGCACCCAATTGACCCACTGTAGATTTGATTATCACCCTTGTACATTTCATTTATATGTGCCACTTTAATCATAATCTAAGTTAACTCAAAGTGATTATGTTCAAATACCATTTTAGGGTTAAAATTTTGGTGAAATCAATATTTGAACTCCATTCCTAAGTCAATTAAGGTTTTATGATTTATTTTTTTCCCCATTTTTTAATTCATTTCAAATTATAAACTTTTCATTTATGAAGAAATAGAAAATGTTAATGCAAAAAATAATTTTATAATGCAAGATAAAGAGGCATTGGTTACTCATCTTAGGAGTAAAAATTCATTAATGGATACATATTTATATATTATAAGATATGAAATGAGTAAACATGATAAAAGTAAGGCTACTTCAGGTATTGATGGTTAGTCTTTAGAAGGTATTAAAACTAATTTGATACGAATTAATCAACCTACATCAAGTGGAATCATATATTATGTCTTCTAACCTTTTATATTGGAAATTAATATTGGTACATCTACCATAGAATTACCAATTGTTTCAACATAAATACCAATTTCAATGCTTATTACTACTTAAACCATGTTTACATCCCCTTTGGTGACTACTCAACTTGCTAATCTAAATCCAATTGGGTCCATAGTTCAAAAATTATTTTAAGTTATAAAGACCTTAGAGGATAACGCTACAAAAAATGTGAAAAATTCTTTAGAGTATCCTCATGATATTTATTCACAAGATGTGTTGTATAACCCTCTTGCACTTTAGATATATTTGCACACTTTACCAACTAGATTTTTCACACCTAAGTTTCCACTTTATGATGTGAAGGGTGATCCTGAAAATCATCCTCAAACCTTTTATATGGCATGCCTTGAATATACCTCAAATGATTTTATTTTTACTAAATTATTTATAAGAAGCCTCAAGGACTATACTTTTAAGTGGTTCTATGATTTACTTATCCAATTCATGAAAAAATTCAAAACTATTTCATATTATTTTTTCATATACTTCTCCATTAATATTTATGAAAATGTTTTCTATTCTCAAATTTCCAAAATCAAAGAAGGAATTAATGAACCTATCAATGAATATGTCTTGAGATATAAGATATTATTAGTTAAAATGATTAATCCTATGGTAGATAAAGTGTTTCAATATATATTCAAATAAATTATTGTTACTCCTTACATGAATCCATTATTTATAAGAAGTTCAAATCTTTCAATGACTTATTCCATGTTGTGCATGACTATGAAATGAAGTTTACTTAATTAAATAATATCAAGTATGTAGAAAACACACTAGTTGCATCTATATCTAGTAATAAATTTAAAATAAAACAAGTTATAAGGTAAAACCTCATGATCCTAGAAAGGAAACGACCACCATGGTTAACACAGTTTCAAAATAACCTAATTTAATTTACTTATCCAATGCATCAAGAATGTAATTATCCCATTTTATTGAGTACCTAGCTTCATTACTCTTGTGTTTAGTGTCATCTTATATCTCTATCTCATTTTATCAATGTTGATATGATTCAATCTCTACCCAAAGGATATTATATGAATTCTTATTATGATTATCATTAGGTACCATAACATTTACCAACATATGTGTTAATTTAAAGCACAAAGTCCAATATCTTATCAATGACTAAAAGCTTAAATTTGATGATACTAAAAAATATTAGGTTCATAACTTATTGATCACTATAAATAAAAAAATATTTAATATTATTTTGAAATACCATTCTAAGAAAGAACCGAAAGTGCAAATGGAATATAATGCACACCCTCCTTTTTGTCATCCTCAAAACCCTTTCTAGCTCTAAGGGAGCTCATGAGATTGATTTATCTGAAGAGGAAAGTGGGAGACAATGCATGTGATAAAATTTTCTTTCATTAATTTTTGGAATCATGTTGGTTCAGTCTAAGGATTGAGTAGTTTAACCTTGCATACTTAGAGAATACTAATTTTTACCATCAAAGGTTCAAGATGTTTTTAGTTGCACTTTGATTTCCTTATCAATTGAAAAAACATATATTTTTCATTTTATACTGAGTCATTTCCAATCAATTTATAAATATTGAGAATAATTTGAGCCTTAAAATAATCATAAAAAAGAGGGCAAGGTAGGTTAAGAAAGAGTGTTTCCAATCTCAAAAGTTACTAATGATTTAAGAACCAAGCTAAGTGCCATGCCATAGTTATAATACTTTGTGCTAGGTTTCAACAAGGGTTATTAATTATTTTTACATAAGAACAAAAGTATAAGGAAATAAAATGAGATTATTAATTCATAAAACCACACTAAATATCAATAATCAAATATCCTATAGTAAACAACACATAGTTACTTTAAACATAATCTATAAATAGATACATAGATTAATAAAGTCATGATACAAAATGAGAAGGGTTTAAGAATTTTTTATAATAAAATAATGCTTTATAACCATCATGTTCATTTTATAAAAAAACACTTGTTCAATTATCTAACATTACAATTTATTCGAAACTAGAAATGATCAACATATTAGTAAATAAACAACTAGTTTAGCAGAAAACATGGAATTATATTCATAAAAGAATGAGTTCCTTTACAAAGAGTAACTATCATGAAATACATTCACAAAGTAAAACTAGGTGAAATCCTAACTTAGTTTTAGTAATTACATGGGATCAAAATTATTGAACTTTTACAATAAGATATAGTTTATAATTTATAGATAAGGATGGAGGTTCACTCCAAGCAGCATGAGATTCTCATCCTAGGCCATAATGGCCTCCCAAAGTTTGTTACAACTATATGATTTAAAAAAAAAGAGAATAAATTATAATTCCTCCATAAGATATCTAAGGGCCCACTTAACTGATATGTGGAGGAGTTGTGGATGAACTACCTCTTAAATGTTGGATTTTGCCTCACTAACATCCAATGTAGCTACTACTATGTTAAAATCCTAGTCCAAACTAGAAAATTCATTGGTGGATCTATAAATATCATAGTTTATTGAGATAATAGTCTCTAAAAAACTTAGATTGGGGCTTCCATGGATAACTTAACCTATAAAACTTGACTAATGCTTGTAGCAGATTAGGTACAGATTTTGAGCATTGCCTAGACTCCATTGTTTTTGTCCTTCACCACATTATTTCTCATGATCTAGTTTATGTGATCCTATTGATCTCTAAACTCTCTCCTAAATTGTATAATTCCATATAGGTGGAATAACACAATGATGTTAACCTCTTTGAAGTAGGCTAATATATCTTTCCTACATTCTTCTAGGGGATTTACTACCATTTATGCCATGGTCAACCATTCTTCAATCATAACACTTGTTATCCTAGCATATGTTTGATAAAGGCTCATGTTTGATGTGGGATTGAGATTTAACTATGTGAACATGAAATTGTGTATGATTATTGATATATTCCTACACTTTCTTTCAACTAGATTAATTCTCTCCAAATATGGCTAGGTAATTTGAATATGTACCTTGATATCTACCAATGTATTGATCACTTTTCCTAGAGTTAAGAAAAATTATAGGAGGATGTCCTTGAATTGTATGATAAGATCCATAAGGAAGTAAGTATTTAATTATATATTTAGGGATCAGACATGATCTTATATATCCTATATTAAATTCTCTAACATATCATGCATATGTTATAAGATAGAGATTGGGTCCTCAACCACTTTATATTATCTTGTTTCCTTATTTTATATAGGGATAAGATGTATTGTTGAGTTTTAAAAACTGTAGGTTTCCCATAATATATGAAATTATGGTTTATTATTATCCTCATGTTCCTCATGGTTTGGTCTAAGTCCCAATGCACATCAAGGTCACCCTACATAGTCATATCAGGGCATATGACACCATAACTATTCCTAGGGTGGAGGAAAGTGTTTGTGGGGTGACATAGATGGTTGTGATAGGTGGAGACTAAGGTGGAATGGGGTGGATGAAGTGGGATGTATGAAAGAGTAAAACAATGGAGGTGGATGAGGCATGGGGTAAAAATGACGTAGTATGAATGAGGAATCCAAGGGAACATTTATGTTTATCACTAGTTTTGGGTCAAGTTAACTAGTGGGGCAATGAATCTAAGTAGAGGGTAATTCACATTCAAAAAGGGAATATGTATCAAGATGATACTACTTAATTTATCATTTAGGGAAAATTAATTCCTACGTGTCAACCTTTTATAGATCTCCCTAATCCACATAATCCTCAAGGGTGATCAAGTCCTCAACCTTAGAGGGGTGATAAAATTCAATATGATTAGGGTAGTGGGATATGCCTAGGGAGGTGGTGACTTCTACATCATGAGTAATTTGGTATAAATATTCTAAAAAAACCTCACATTAAAACCTTCTACCTTTCCAACATGGGTTCATATAGGTGTAATGATCCATGTAGTTTTATAAAAACTCTATGGCCACCATTATCAGACCCACATCCAAGAGATATGTGATTCATTATACCCTATGGTATACATGGACATATATTAGGCACACCTACCTCAAATATCATAATATATTAGGTATTATCTTACTCACATTGGGGATTATAAGTACTACATAGAAGATACAATCATTTTTGTGTTAGATACTCTCAAGGTTACCCATTACCCATTTGATTAATATATTGAATATTAGCTATTGGAGGGTGTTTTCATAAATTACATTAGATGAAGGAAAGGCCTACCCACCAATAATGATCACTATTAGGCACCATATATACAAAAATTTCCCCTATATAGAAAATGGTGATAATAAAGGACTCTTTTTCCCTAGGTAGGATTGAACATCAGGATTAGGATCTACATGAAGTCATCTATAATCATATAAAAGAATTTTAGGCCTACCTAAACATCAAAAATAGACACAAAACCCATGAGTATAATGATCTGTATCTAAAATAGGATGTTTATCAAGAATTATTTGACCAAATTGAGGTAAATAAGAACAAAAACTAAGCTTAGATTGGGATAATCATCCAGGCTATCCTCACCTCTTCCAAATTAACTCAACCTTGAGAAGATGTTTAGGTAGATAACTTATATTTTGATAATAATTATACAAGGAGTACTGACATATTATCCTCTTCAATATTCTCCTCCTTGAGTTTTTACCCCTTGACCCTTATCTCCACCTTCAACACCTTAGTTTAACCTTAGTTAGTTCAGCTTGGGTTAGACCAAACCCAAGTGGATCAAATCTTAGTGGCTTGACCTCAAGCTATGTAGGAACTTAAAATAAACATTAGTAGTATTTGAGTGACATTTTTTTGGTAGGAAAAGTAGATATAACCTATGCATACCCCTTTACATACCCACTCCACTATTTAGTAACCTCTTATGGCACCACCTATCTTCCCAACTCCCCAATAATCCACTTAAGTGGTACCTCCCCTTTTCCCATTCCAACCCCTCAATAATTCATCAAAGTTCCACTTTATTAGTATATGAACAACCTCCTCACCTCTTCATTCCCATCTGAATCATCCATTCCCCACATATGAATCTCTATGGTTCACCCACAAATTCTTCCTAAAGTATAGATACTTATAGGTTACCCATACCCAATAAGTACCACTAAAATCCTAAAAATAAGTGCATAGTTGTGTAAAACTCAAGCAATATGGGTTATTCTCAATTACACCTTTGGTTACTAAATAGGTTCCTTAGTCAATCCTTGCTCCATATATTGCAATAGTTAAAGTTGATATGGGTAAGATGCCCTAAAAGAAGTATAAATAAATTTATTCATAGCCTTATATTATAATAGCTTTTACTCCCATTTCTCATCTTACACCACCTCTTATTATTCCCTACATCATTCTCAGGCCTCCCTTCTCCATCATCCTGAGAACCTAGGGATTTATCTTTAACCAACCAATTTCCTCCTTTCTGTTGAATTCCCCCTCCTCAAAATTATTGCCCGATATGTTAAATTGACAAATCTAGTGTCATGTATATATGTTCCCTTGGTATTCCCCATTCGTCATGCCTCCTTTCAACCCCATGCCTCCTCTTCCTCCATTTATTTCCTCTTCCATCCCTCCTAATTCATCCATCCCCATCCACCTCAACCTCCACCTATCATAATAATATCTATCACCTCACCAATACTATCCTTTATCCTAGGAATAATTATTATTTCATAAGAACCTAATATGTTTATATAGGGTGACCTTCATGTTCATTGGGAATTAAACCAAACTATAGAGAACATGAGGACAATCCTCACCTAAAAGTTCATATATGAGGGGAACCCTATGGTATTGAAAACTCATCAAGACCTTTTTCCCCTTACCAAACTGAGGACATTCATAAGAGAAGATAAAGTGGTTAAAGACCTAATATCTATGCTTTAGGATATGCATGATATGTTGGATAAAATGATGGAGTATATTTAAGAACAAGACTAATCTTTGGATGCATAGGTAAAGACATCCTTCCCCAATAAATTGATTAGACAAGTTGAATAATACATCCTACAACTTTTCTCATCTCTGGGAGAAGTCTTTAAGACTCTGGAAGACAACAAGGTGCATCTTAAAAGGACCCATGCATATTTAGAGATAATCTATCTAGTTGAAAGTAAGTGTAATAAACTAGTATTAATCATCCACAAGGTCATGCTCCTCAAATTAAATCCTATGCCCACTTTAAAATTGAGCATTTATCAAACATATGTTGGGATCAAGAGGGATTAAATTAAATAATGGCTAAGCATGGCATAAATAGTAGTAAAGCCCCTATATGAAGGCAATAAAAATATATTGACCTACTTAAAATAGGTTAACATCACTATGTTATTCCATTAAAATGGAACTTTGTTAGATAGGAGAAATTTTAGAGTTCATATGGGTCACATCAACTAGGTCATGATAAAAAAGTGGTAAAGGCTAACAAGGCTAGAGTGTACATAGTGATCAAACTCTCTACCCAATACACTATGAGAATTAGTTAGGTTTTAGAGGTCAAGGTATCGATAGAGGACCCAATCCAATTTTATTAAAGACTAGTGGCCTAATTAGAGTAGACATTTAAAGATCCATCAATGAATTTAGCCAAGTTGTATTAGGTGTTTGACCTAGTAGAAGATATGTTGGTTGTCAGGGAGGTATAATCCAAACATTCAAGAGGTAGTTCATCCATGAATCTATGTATCAATTAAGGGGGACCTCATATATCTTGAGGAAGAAGTGGAAGTTATTCTCTCATTTATTTTTTGATATCATATAGTTGTAAAAATATTTGGGAGGCCATCATGGCCAATGATGGGAATATCATACTACTTGGAGGTGAGTCCCCATCCTTATCTATGAATTGTAAACTTTATCCCATTGTAAAAGGTCCACAATTTTGGTCCCAAAACATTCTTGGAATTAAGGTAGGATTTCACTTTCTTTTCCTTCATTATTTAGACTGTGAATGTCTGTCATGATAGGCACTATTTATAAAGGAACTCATTTTTTTATGAATATAATTCATGTTTTCTACTAAACTAGTTTTTCATTTACTAATGTGTTAATCCTTTCTAATTTTGAATGAATGATAATATTATAGAATTGAACAAGTGTTTTTTTTTTATAAAATTAGAATGGTGGTTATAATGTGTTATGATGTTGTAAACCATTAATCAACCCTTGTCATTTTATTTAGCCAATTTAGTAATATGTGTATCTATTTATATATTATGTCTAAAGGACCTATGTTTTATTTACTATAAGAAATTTGACTACTAATATTTAGTGGGGGTTATATGAATTAAACATATCCTTCCATTTCGTTAGACTATTTCCCTTGTGTAAAACTAAGTTATAACCCTTGGTGAAACTAAACACATAGTAGTATGACTATGGTAGGGAGCTTAGCTGAATTATTAAAGCATTGGTACATTTAAGGCCTAGAAACACTCTTTCCTACCCTAACTTGTTATGTTTTTATGGATATAACAATTCCCATGATTTATAATTATTTATGACATGACTCAATAGCAAATGACTAGTAGAAGTATCTTCAATTGAGAGTGAAAACAAAGTGTAAATACACACATATTAAACCATAAGTAGTAATAATTATTGTTATCTAAGTATAAAAGGTTAAATTTATCCATATTTAGATTGAACCAACATAATTACTAATGTTATAAAGGTGATATTTTATCCCATTATTTTTCTCCCACATTTCTCTTTAGATAACTCAATCTCATGAGTGCCCTCAGAGGCAAAAAGTATTTTGGGGCCAACAATAAATGGTGTTAGAATGAGGTTCCTAAATCTATTTTTCATGTTTTTTTATTAGTAACATTAAAGATACATGTAATATAAGAGATAATATATATGGTTTATGATTTTTAGTGGTGATGGTTTTAACTCTTATTTGTCTGTAAAACATCTTGGAGCTTACTGTACCTATTACTAGAGCTAGGTCCCATCATGAGATACTAGTTGTTTCACCTTTTTAATCTCATAAAAAGCCCAAATTTGGTATACATAGACCCATACCAATATTTGTTACTTTTATTTCATCAAATGTGACTCCCCCAAATAGATCACACATAATCACTCTATAAGTACCTTAGTTATCTAGGTTACCTATCAATGTTCCTAGAGTTATTCATGACTTACTTAGGAACCAACAAGATACCTTCCTTGCTTCACTCCTAGTGTAGGATGATTGTATTAATATAATTTGAAATTGTAAAATATTACCCTAATACTTTTTAATATGGAACACAAAGGTGTGTCATGTACTATTTTCCCCTTCACTTTAATGGGCTCAGCCTATGACTATTTCTTTAACCTCTATAAAAACTCAATAACAATTTGAGATAAATTTAACAATGATTTCATAGCCTAATTTAGGTAATATATTGACCCTAGAATCATCTATCAATAGTTTTCTTTCATTAAATAGGAATCTCATGATCCCATTAAAAATTTTAATGCTATGTTTTAGGAAATGTCTAATCTAGTCACCATGTTTTATCAGCCTAACACCTAATTAGTGATGGAGATGTACAAGAATTCCTTGGACCCATTTATGACCATGTTATTAATATTACACCCCTAAATAGTTAACTTACTGCTAAATAATGCTTAAGTCATAAAATTTGATAGACAATTAAACCCCCAAGGTCAAATGATGGCTCATATCCATAATGTTTTACCACATATGTTTGAATTGAACTTTTTTCCTAACACAAACCAAAATATTCAAATGCTTCAACCCCTACTAATAACAATCCAAATACCTTTGATTCATGTGATGTATAATCAAAACCTAGGTTTTCTAAACCCAATGAACAATGAAATAGTTTTTCAATTACAACACCAAGTGAGGTTGGTATTATCTAATAACACCCAAACTATACTTCATGAGTCCATTAAAAATGAGAAGGATGACATCAAATGAATGGTATGAAAACCAAGTAATGAATTCATTAGTTTACAAAGATAAATGTGTAGATCAAATTATTAAATTTTAAATAATAACTTTACCTAATGAAGACAAAATAAAATTTATATTCATCCTCATAACCAACTAGATCCCTCCCCTAATAGGTTACCTAAAATTAACATCTATGAAACAAATCAGCCTAAATATTGTTGACTGTATAACATGGATGGACATAGGTAACTTGATTTTTATAGAGATATATAGTGTCTTTGATTTCTTTTAGAGTGAAATAGAGGATTATGAGGTTATTTAAAATCACCTAGAACCATTAAAATTGGGTAGACCCCCTAACATAATAATGGTGCTATAAACTATGAATTTTATTAGCTGAGAATAAAATGGGATAGAGGATATTAATAGTGAGTTTCATTTGTTAAAATAGATACAAAGGACAAATTATGCCTTAAAGAACTAGAAACCACAACAACCCTTTACTACTTCAAATCTCTCAAACAATGGCACAACCCCACTTGATCATAATGCTAGGAATGACCTTCTACCTCTAAAACCTCATGATATAAAATATCATGTAGAAACCCCACCATTACAAAAAAAATTAGGTTATATAATATTACAAGACATGAAGAATATTAATTAAAATATTATGCTTCATTAACTTTCTTAGATCACTGAGCAAAATTATCTTCTATTGAAATCCATAACTAAAAAATAAGCTTAGCCAATCCACATTAAGAAATAAATATCTAACACAAATGTACTAATCCATAAAATCAAAACATAATATCCTCCCTTTATCCTAACTATTAGGTTATTTAGTAAGAATTTGCATAACTACCTAGTGGAATCAAGGGCTTCAACAAATGTAATGCCAACTGACATTTGTGAGAAGTTAGGATTAGTTCCTATCAAGTCAAAAAAGGTCATGGTTCAAATAGATAAATAATAATTCAAAGTAGTGGGTGAGATTCTAAATGTCCACATGTAACTAGAATCTAAGCCTAGGATTCAATAGTTCATGCACATCCAGGTGGTAGATCTTCTTGAAGCCTCTAGTATGCTCTTCAATATGGACTAGTTTAAAACTTAAATAAGCACACATCCATTGACTTATATCATATGTGGATACCCTATAGATGTGTAGCCTATAAAATTAGAGTGTATATAAAACCCCACATTAAACACATGATAATTGAGTATAGTGTGATTAATGAGAAAGTGAACCTAGTATCCTCATACTTATGGATTCATACACTACGTATAAATCCTAATAAATATAATGTTGATGATGAAATAAACTTACCAATCTTGTGGTCTCTATACACTGATGGGGCCCATTAAATAAAAGGTGGTGGATCTAGTGTTTTTATAGCAAACCCCCAAGCAAAGAAACACCTAGCTTTATATAGGTTACCATTCCCCTACACAAACAATTTGGTGGACTATGAGGCATTAATACTAGGGTTGTAAATTACATTAAAAAAAAAAGGAAAAATAAATGTGTTAAAGGATTCTAATGTAGTTGTTAACAAGGTTAAGAGTAAATTTTAGTGTATATTACCATACCTCAAGAGGTGTAAGCACATGTCTTATGATTTTATCAAGATGTTTAGTTCATTTAACTTCATCCCTATCCCTAGGGAATAAAACTAGGTTGGTGATTTGTTAACATCCTTAACTAAAAACCCAACTCCCTTACATGACAGTGAGTTGAAAGAATTATTTGTGGAACTATTTCATTGTCTATCAATCCTAGGGAATGTGAAGAGTTTATATGTCTTTGAGGATGATTAACATATTATATAATTTATTTAAAATCTTGGGTTATTGTAAAATTAGGTAATTCTTAAAGCATATAAATATAATCATGGATCTAAAATTGATACCGATAGGATATTAAAATTTCATGGGAATCAAATGCTAAAAGGGATGATTTTACTAGAAATAACATTTAACACCTTAGACCATATACCTCGAATGAATACACTTAAGTTTGAGAACTATAAGTATTAAATCATCAAACTTGGTTGTATATAAAAATCCCAAACCATTAATGTAAAACCTGATTGGATGAACCTCAAACTTGATCGACTATAAAACTTACTACTAAGATATAAAGATGTAATTTCTTATGCGTATGGAGACCTAAAAGTTTTAAACTTGAACATAATCACCCACTACATTCTACTTAAAGTAAGTCAAAAACAATTTATGTAGAGTTAGAGACATATTAACCCAATCATGGAAACTTAATACACAAAGAGGTTCATAAATTACTCTATACTATGATAATCCTATAGTTTCACCACTCTACTTAGGTGGCCAACCTACTACCCATGTTAAATAAGAGAGGAGAATTTGTTTATGCATATACTTTCAAAACTTGAACCAAGATTTAGATACAGATAAATATCCATTACCTTCACTCGATGAAGTGATCTAAATGCTGAGTGAATCCCACATTATGTCTTTCTTATATGGATTCTCTAGATATAACCAGGCCCTAGTCAATTCATAAGATCAATTTAAAACTGCATTCACCACCAAATGGGGTACATTCACCTATGAGTTAAGGATATTTAGAATGATCAATGCTAGATAAATATTTTAGAGGTTGATATATTTTTATTTTAGAGGTTTAATTGGCAAGTGCATAATAATCTATATAGATGACTTGACTATGTTTTTGAAATATAGATTAGATCACATTAGCCACTTATAAAAGGTATTAAAAAGGTGCATGAGTTATGGCATCTATCTAAATTGATATAAAATCATATTCAATGTCACTAAAGGTAAAATTCTTTATCATATCATCATGAAGGTATTGTTATCATTCTAGAAAGAGTTGATGCAATTTCTACATTAATTCTACTTAATAATAAGAAATAATTAAAATCTTTCACTAGGAAAATTAATTTTGATCACAAGTTCATTTTTGGGTTTGCTAAAATTATAAAGCCTCTAAAAACTATGTAAAAAATGATGAAAAAATGGAGTGGCAAAATGAATAAGGTTATCCAAGATATAAAAGATACTATCAATCAGGACCTAATGCTGATTAGTCTAGACTATACACATGCTTTATACATTTACCATTTCAATTTGGAATAAAACGTCACTACTTACATCACACAAAGATTAGATAGATAAGAACACATTATTGATTTTATGATCACCAATATCAAAGATGCATTAATGAAATATTACACACTTGAGAAACTTGATTATACACTAGTAAAGGTGGTGAAAATGTTTAGGTACTAAATTTTTAGGAATAAGGTACATATAATCATCTCAGACCCAACCATTAAGCAAATTTTAGAACAAAATAAACTAGGTGAATGTAGATGGAGATTGATGAAAAATCTAGGAATATAATTAGCAAATAAAACTTTCAAAGATGGTTATAGGAAAGGTCCATACTTAGATGATAACTGAAATAGATATGAGGATCACTATATAGCAATTAGATAAATATCTAGCGATATAATAGGATTGGTACACCCTAATTATATATTAATTTCTCTATGGAAACACACCTATTGGGCTCAACCAAACATAGAATAAAACCCTCAAATTGAAGGATAAATAATACATTCTAAAGAAGGGAGTTATATTTAGGAAGAATCATGAGGGCATCAATCTTGTATGATTATCACAAGATGAATCCAAGGAAGTAATGGTAAAATTTCATGATAAGCTTAGATATCGACTACATGTAGTGATTGCAATGACACACAAGATATTCCAAAAATTATACTACTAGCCTATACTATTCAAATATGTCCACACCCATGTACAAACATGCCATCAATGTTAGACCTTAACTAAAATGGAAACCCATGAAATAATTCCACTTTAACTAGTTATAGAAATAATGTTGTTTACCCAATAGGGGATAAATGTTTTAGGATTAATCAATAATAACTCTTTAGAATGCCATAAGTTTGTCTTTATAGATGCATATTATTTCATAATGTGGACTAAGGTAGTGGAAACAAGGAAAAATACCATTAATTAAGTCATAAAATTCATGTATAATAAAATAACCACCTGATTAGAGACCTCAATCTCATTGGTATGTGATAATGGTACTATGTTTTAGAATACAAAGTTCACTAATTAGACATATGCCAAAAGGGTCACATTAATATTCTCATTTAATTAATAATTATAAGGGAATAGATTGGTATAATCAACCAATAAAAATCTAATTGACTCCATCAAGAAGTCTACAAAAAAGAAACCCTAGGAATGACATTCATTACATAAATTTGCTCTATCGGCTAACTAGACTAGACATAGGTAAACACTTAACATATTTCCATTCTTAATAGTCTATGGACTTGATCTTATTCTACCAATTACACTCAGTTACCTACATAAAAATTCATGTAGTAGTATATGGAACACAATGAAAAAGTGAACTCTAGGATCTTGAACATCATCTAGTTATAAGAAGCCCATGATGAAGCTTTATTTGACTTAATAGGCATCATAACACTATTAAGTTATGGTTTGATAAAAGGGCCAAGGTTAAATATTTTAGGATTTTAAATTTTGTGTTATTGTGGGATAAATATCATAAATAAAAGTGCTAACACATAATTTTAATCCTCTCTAGATTTGCCCTTACCAGATAGTTGAGTTACTCGACCAAAATGCCTTTCACCTCAAGGAACCACAAGGCAATGACTTCCCACTATTAATGAATTATTAGTTATTAAATCATTAACTCTTAAATACCCCTTATAGTGTTATTTTAGAGTACTCTCAAAAAGGTTTGTAATGTATATATTAGACTAGTCTACTTTGAGTTGTGTGTTTATTTCTACTATGTGTTTACTTGTGTTGTGTTTTTCTTACTCTTGGTGTTATTTTATTCCTATTATGTTCACCTCTATCTAACATTTCCTTGAATCTAGCCTTAATTTGAGATTAAGATGGTAGGTAGAATTTAAAATCCCTTTTGATAACCCTTAATAAGTAACCACTCTAAGATTGATGAACTCTTGAGAGGTTTAGTTTAATATTGGAATACCCAAAGGTTAGATTTCACTTTCAGTCAAATCAAAGGTTTTGATAGAGGTTTTGGGGACCAACTAAATAATATACTAGGTAACTAAATGTGTCACTATAATGGCTTATGTTATTTGAACTATGCATATTGGTACACTTATTTCTTTAGTTGCATCTACACTTTTTGGGTATGGGACACCTATATATTTCTATACATGTGAAATATCTAATGGGGGAATAAAAAATATCCTTATTTACGGAATATATGATACAAATGGGAGTAAATAAGTGAGGAGGTTGTGCATGGTTGAGGTAAGTTGGGTGAATTATGGAGGGGATGAAATGGGAAAAAGGGGAGGAAACTATTATTAGTTTATAGTTCACCCTTCAGGCCAAGGTGTTTGAGACCTAGCTCATCCATCTAATACAATGGGATCACCTCTAGGTGTGGGTAGCCTATTGAGTGAGATAAACCTCTAGTTTTGGATCTACTTTTACTAATGCATCATTGAGGCTCAATTCCTAAACCTACTTACTTGTCAATGAAAAGGGGTAGAAATATTGCATGAACAAACCTAAGCTATGGGAGGTGATTTACCCACATGTTGTATCCCCTCTATTTTACCCTTTAATAACACTTATGATCATGATAAGGACTAGTGACTAAAACCCTCTCTCCAAAGGACTCCAAAGCATCACTGACTAACATAGAGGCTATGTTATATGATTACAACTTGAGGTTGATGAATGTGAGGTCTAGTTTAAGACATTACCAATCTAATTCCACTCTAAGCATAATCACTAACACTTCCACACAACATGTGACTTACATAGAATAATCTCATAGAAATTAGCTTATAAATAAGGACTTGAAAAGGGAGATAATACTCAACCTCTTGTGAAAATAGATAAGTATAAAACACACTAGACTAGCATAGAGAAGTTAAACCAATCCTTATATTAACTCAAAAGGTTATAATGTAAAATTTGAGCCATGTTTCTTCATACCCATATAAGGGATTATTATAGTATCCCTTTAGTGTTAATATATAGAACATCAGATATAGAGAAGGAGAATGTGGCATAAAAGTGTGGGAGAGAGGCAATTATGACCCTAATTCACTCAATAGTTAGTTACAAACATGAATGAGGATTAGTAATATCTCCATGACCTCTCCCATGTGATGACTTGATTACAAAATGGTCTTAAATGAGACCTTAGGTGTAGTGGTGTGGTAGATGGGATTTTTTTGGTCATATCTAACCCCATGAAGATGCCATGCATCCTGTAACTAATCCATCACTTTATTGTTAAGAAATGGGAGGTCATGCACTCATTATGAAAGGTAATTACTTACTTGAACCTATCTATTACTCACTTAGCTACCACCCTCCATGTTATTTTTATACCATTCAATGCATTTTTATCCTACTGGGAAAGAGACCTAGGACTTACAACATCTTAGGTGAGTGATGAGTCTAATAATGACTTGAATGTATCAGTACAATAGTTTTCTTATCTTTGATAATCTCATCATTATCTTGCATACGCCTATAATACTCTTTCCTTGGTGTAAATAAAGGTTATATCTCCAATTAGGTCAAATTATGATTATTAGGCCTATTTGAACTACTATGTTAGTTTAATGGTTAATTTTAAGAGGTCATCCTACCTCTATGCAGACCCTAGAGGCCTTTATACTCAATTAGGACCCTTGAAATGCTCAAAATCATGAAAATAGACCCAAACCTAGACCTCAAAAAACATTTTCCTACATGTTTAGCCTCACATGTGCCAAAATACTAATGTAAAGAGGGAATAAATTACCTTTAATTTATTTCATTATGTATTCATGGTGAATTATGGTCATTTAAATCATCAGTAAGACTCTCTTTCACATCAAGTTCTCTATTAGGGTTTTGGAGGGTTTAGAGTAGCCTACCATATTAATCATGGTTCATAGAGTATAGACCTTAGATTTAAAACCTAAATACATTAATTTTTATAACATATACCCCCTCAAATATCCCTAATATCTATTATTCCCATGCATCTTATATGGTGAGCTCTAAGCAAAGGTTGGTAGTCTTTGAGCTTTTACTAGGCATTCTGGGTGTGTTAATATTGTTAAAGATTGTTCAAAGAGATTACCCAAAATATTAAACTATTTATAAGTTTTATAGTAAGTTAATATGGTTCCCAAAAGTCCACTAATATTATTGGGCCCCATGCATCGTCCATGTAAGATATGAGAACTTGAACTGGAAGCTCAAAATGATAGACTAGGGTGATGGAGTTTGGGGGAGGTAGTTAGGTCTAATTGACAAATTTACCTACCTTACTCTACCTTAAAAACATTCCTCAAGACCTATACTATCATAATATATATTTTTATGTCCTTATGTCTTCCTTAGGATCATTAATATCTCACAAGGATGAAGTTGGGGATATGAGTATTTAAAGAGGGTTTTAGGCCTTATAGGCCTAAGTTAAGCCTTGAGACCTTAGACCACATGTAGGTGTATTATTAACTTCAAGGTATTATTATAAACATATTATATACAATTTAACACTTTTCCAAAAACTCAAAACTTCTTAGACCCCTATCTCTATCTTTATTGTCTTCTAGATTTATCATGACCATCCTTCTCTTAGTTTGAGTGTTTGGACTAGTTAATGCTAGAGACCTGAATGGTATATATCCTTATTTAATTAATATTAAATTATTTTTAACTCCAATAAAGTGTATATTAAATTAGTTTAAACAATTATTTAGGATTTATTACCCTTATTCCTATAACAACATGCTCTCCTAGCCATACACACACATTGGTCTGTGTGTTATGAACTCTCAGTTAAGCCTTGGAAACTATCTTAACCCGACATTATCTTGAATTATTTTGAAGGCCATATATATGGAATTAAACTACTATATGACCCCATTTTATATATTGTGTTTCCTTCCTCAATAAAATAAACATAGGTATCCATATTCCTAGGCAAACTTGTATACATTAGGCCACCTATTTTATGCAAATTTAGAGTGTTTTAGAAATAACTTGTTTAGGTCACTATTTCATGTCTCCTTTTTATTTAAATAACATAATATTTATAATTTTCTCTTTTTATTTAGATCTATCCTCAATTTAATTATGTAATTTCACTTCAAAGGTTGGATACAACATTCCTGTAGTCCTATAGGTGGTGGTTTATGGAATTTGACTACAAATGGAGTGTTTCTATAGGTTCATAAGCAAGAGAAGGGTTTCTACACAATGTTATGAACCAATTTGACCTTCCCTAGACCTCAATAACATTTTCAAGGTAATAATTTTCACAAGTATATATCCCTCTCTTATATCTACCTAGGCTCAACTTTAGGTGGTGATTAAGGGGAAACCCTTTGAAATTTGGACCTTAGCTGATCTTCTAAACTTTGTCATTAGATTATTAACAATGTTCATACTTGAATGGGATTCCTCTATCATGGTTATAAATTCATTTCATGAAATTATATATACTTTTTGTCTCATTATAATTATTAGTATTATGTATAAATTATTAAACTTTTAGTTGCATCACACAGTCCTTTTAGATTTGTGATTCTGATAATCAAAATGCATTATGTGTGAAAATAACATGATGAAGTCATTATATAGCAGATCTCCTTTACGATACCTCATTTTGATTATCTCTCCCCCTCAAATACTACCTATTTAGACCTTAAAAAATCTTATCTAGATACTCAACAAGTAATTGAATTTGTACATGATGAATTAGACATCTTGAGGGAGAAATTGAAACCTAAAAGTCCAAAACAAACTTAACAATGCTAATAAACCTTAAGCCCTACTAAAAGAATTATAAATTCATTTGGAGGTACTTCATGGGCTTGATATTAAGGGCCATAATGAGTATTTATTTTTATAATAGATGGGCCTCCTCTATATTCCTAAAACACCACTTAAAACTAAATAAGACACCATTAATATGGTCTTAACTTTAAGACAAACTACCATGAGAATAACTAGGTCACACTTGGAACCTTTATCCTTCCTTAACATTGTGAGCACTGAAGAGATTGAAAGGGATATATTATTACCAAATGGTGAACATGTGAGGTATTTGAGGAACTTAGAGGTATCCATGTAAACTTACACTGATCATTTTCATGCTTTTCTCCTTCATTAAACACAAAAAGTCTTGTACATAGCCTATGATCTACCAAACTAGGAAGAATGTGTGTTCATATGTCCTTAAAAGTACTATGATAACATGATTATAGGGGTATAAAACACTCAAAGGGACTTTATATACATTTATCTATTCTCAAGATATCACAATGAGATCAAATGTTTGATAAATCTACCTATAGCTAAATTGATGGGGTTTATAAAGTGCTTAAGACCACCTCAGGGTATTAATTATTATTCATAAAGGTAAGGGCCTTAATCTAAAAAATAATGCCACTAATTACAATCTTATTAGGGATATCACCATTGGATAGGATATTACTATATGAATCCCCTTATATGGACCATACCATCAATCTCAAACTTTCCTTTGTGAGATTGTCAAAGGCTTGATAGAGATATTGATACCATTTTTGGCTTTATCTACACACTTGGGACATGAATACTTCTCCGTTATGCCTATAAGAGATTCTACATAATATTTTTGACCTCCTGTAATTATTATCTTGTTTTTATAACTTTGTACAAGTCCTATTAACACCTATAAAACATCATTTTCCTACATTTTCTCATGTCTAAGATATTGAGAGTCCATTAGTGGGAAAGAGGAGGGAAATGAAGAGTCAACTATGTTTTCAAAATAGAGATTATAGATGAAGAGAAGATAAAATTTCATTTTTCACATGTGTGGGCCCATTTGTGTTGGATGAGAGGCATTTCGATCCTAAAAAATCTCCCTTTTGCATATAAAATTGCCTTAGAAAGATATCATGATTAAAATAAGGCCATTTTAGATCATTTTAACTACTTATAATAACTCAATGATGTCTCATGGGTCATAAAATTCAATTGCCATGGTTTAAACACCCTTTAGAAGGAATAAAATGCATAATTTCAAATGAAACATCAATTGGGGGAAAATACAATAACATCTTCTAATGGATGTTAAAGTATGATAAGGACTTACACAAGGGTCCACATCCTTATTTATATTATCCCCTAATCTCCCAAACAATACACCCAATTTTTAAAGTTCTTATAATGTTCAAATGAGAATATGATTTATAATGAATATAAATGTGTTAAATAACCTTTCATGAGTCTATTTAGACCATAAGGGCCACCTCAAGTCTTATGGCGTGACTCACTACTTGAAACTTATAAATCATTTCCTATGGAAAAATGACCCTATCTTTGGATATCAAGACATTTCAAAGAATAAATAAGATGACCAAGGATAAGCTCATGTGTTTATTGGGCATAGGTTGACCCTTTCTAATCCTAAGGTTAGAAATATGTGAACATCAATGGTGAAACTTAAGGGTTGACCCGATTATTGGTCAAGAAGACCCATAATTACTTGCATATCATCCATGAATAAACTTATAGACCTATATAAATTGGATGACACTTCATGCTTAATCTCTTTCTAACCTTAATGACTACAACAAACTCACAAGACACACAATTAAGACATAAAGGAACACCATGCCCAAATAACTAACAAAGTAATAAGACAAAAAAGAAATCAACTAAAAAACCACTTATGCCACAATAATTTGAAGAAAGAGAGCCTAAACTACTTATTTATAAGGATAATATTATTGATCAATAACAATAATCATTTAATACCCCATGGATAGGGATAGGGAGCTCCTAACCATTTAATCTTAAAAACTAGAATGCATTATGCTCTTTACAGCTGGTGATAGTGTAAGTTCCACTCTATACGCTATCAAACATTAAGTGCTTACTTAGCTTAGCTTTGTCTTCATCCCACTTGAGGACAATATCACCTTGTTGTAAGGTCCTTGAATAATCTCTCTTTTCAATGACCTCATAACTTGGTCATCATGGGACCACATGTCATGCATATAAACATTTCTTATCTCTTATATCTCCCTTAACTCATTCATCCTTACTTCCATGTCATTTCTCTCCATTAGCTCAAGTTAATATGTGAGTTTTAAGGTTGGTAGATCAAGTGAGATGGTAAATATTACCTATTCCATAAACAAGAAGGTATGAAGAATGCCTAGTATCCCCCTTGGAAGTGATCTTATCTACCCAAAATTCTATCCTCATTTTGGTATTCCATTCCCTATGATTATCTTCCATAGTTCACTTTATGATTTTGATTAGGTTCTTGTTGGTTGACTTTGTAAGTCCATTTCCCTATGAATAGTAGTTTGAGGAAGTGTTGAGGGAGATGCCATAGTTAAGAGCCCATTCACTCACCTTTATACCACTAGAAGTTAGTGCATTATCTAATATGATGGTGGAGGGGACCCAAAATCTTGTTATTAGGTTGTCATAGAACCCAAAAACTATGCTTTCATTTTCTCCATTAATGCCTACTACTTCCACCCACCTATTGAAGTAGTCATTATAATTCAAGACCCACTTTTGTCTTGCACTATATGTAGGGTGTATCATTCCCACAAGATCTATTCACCACTACATGAAAGGTGTCTCCACTTGGATAACACCCTTTTATAATTAACTAACCTAAACATGGGATTCCTTGAACAATCATGGATAAAATTATCCTACTCTCATTATCATTGATATTATATTCTTAACTACAAAGTGTCATCCTATAGGCCCATAATGAAATTGATCTAGAAGGTTGTCAACCTAGTTAGTCTCTAGTAGGAATAAATAATATATTGATGAGGAACAATTTCATAGAATTACAATAATAATAGATATGAATAGAAATGTAAAAAGAATAGAAATAAACATGCAAAACAAGAAAACCAAATTTAACATGGTTCACCTAATATATGATACATCTACTAATAAACACTTTCTCAAATATTATTGTAAGCCATAAGAATAAAATCCACTCTTAGATTTGTCTTCTCATAATTATAATGCACAAATATTGTTTGGAGCTACACTAGACAAACCCTCTTCAATTTGCACCTAAATTCAGACACTATATTCTTTCTTCTTAAACCCTTGTTATCATGATGTATTAACTATTAAATATCCATATATACATAATACATCAACATATTGGTATTACAAAATAATGGGTACCAAAACCATGGGCCAAGTCAACCCAAAATGGTTCCTTATTAAGGGATCCAAAAAAAATTTAAATAAAGAATACATAAGGAGTGTATATCACATTTTATATGTATAGTATTTTAAATACATTGTAATTTAGGAATAGGATCCAAAAAAAAATAATCTCCCACTTGGAGATTGATTTCTTCTGAGTAGGCTTCTCAACCCTTTACTATCAACTATGAAGGCCAACTGAAACTGAACATATCTTCAATTTCTTTCTTGTGACCACCTTGGTCATCATGTCTATAGCATTTTGACTGGTATGAATATTTTCTAAATTCAACTTATCTTTCTCCAAATCTATCCTGATGAAATGGTACCTCAATTGTACATGTTTCATCCTAGAGTGGAAAGCGAAGTTCTTTTCTAGATGTATAACACTCTTAATATCACTATATAGCTTCCCTTCCTCCGATTTATGCACCAAATATTTTTAAAAATTCTATAACCAAATCATTTCTTTTCTTACCTATATGGTAGAAACATAATCAACCTCTATGGTTGACAAATCCACAAGTTTCTATAGTCATTAAATCTAGATCACCACTGTGTCACCTATAGTAAATACATATCCTATTATACTCCTCCTATTGTATAAATCTCCATCCATGTTTGAATCTATAACCATGGAAAGTGGTGTCCAATCCACCATATCTTAAAGCTATCCCCATGGTCCCTCTTAAATACCAAAGGATCCACTTCACTACCTTCTAGTGTTTTCTACCTAAATCACTGATGTACCTACTTATTTCTCCCACTATATGGGCAATATTTGACCTAGTGCACACTATGACATACATCAAGCTACCAATAATTGATGAGTAAGGTACATGTGACATATATATTCTCTCCTCCTTTATCTTAGGATAATATTCCTTTGATAAATTTAAATGGCCTACCAAAGGATACCTAGTTGGTTTAACATCCTACATACTAAACCTTTCCAAGACCTTTTTAATATACTCTTCTTGGGATAAATTTTTCATTCCTTCATATCCTAATTTATTCTCATACCAAGCATTTTTTTTACTTATCCAAAATCTTTCATAGCAAAGGACTTACTAAGTTGTTCCTTGAGTACCTTTATTTCTTGCATGTTCTTACCTATAACCAACCTATCATCTAGATATAGATAAAGGATAATGTAATCATTATCATCAAACTTAATGATATATATATATATATATATATATAACGGTTTTAATGACACCTATATTATCCCTACTCCATCATAAAACTATCAAATTTCTTCTACTACTATCATGGAGCTTGTTTTAGGCTATACAATATCTTATTCAGTTTGCACACCTTGTTCTTCTTCCTTGTGACCTCATATCCCTATGGTTGTTCCATATATAAGTCCTCCAAATCACCATGAAGGAATTTAGTTTTCACATCCATCTTCTCTAAGTCGAAGTTTTATAATACCACTATCCAAAGAATAGTCCTAATAGAAGTCATCTTTACCATTAAGGAAAAAATCTCATCAAAGTCAATGACCTTCTTCTATGCAAACCCCTTTACCATTAACCATGTGTTTTACCTTTTGTTTCCTCCATCCTCTTTAATTATATGCACCCACTTTTTTTCAATGCTCTCTTACCTTCAGGTAGATTTACAAAATCCTAAATCTAATTTTCCATGAGAGACTGATGTTGCCCATCCATTGCTTGTTCCCACTTCTTCCTAACATCTACCTACATTACTTATTCAAATCAATATGTCTCTCCATTTTTAGTGAGTAATAAATAATTAATATATGGATAAAAATGTTTAGGTTCCATTATTACCCTAGAATACCTTCACACCACAAGAGTTTGGGGTTCTTATGGAGTAGGTTCTTGAACTAGTTGCTTGGACACTTTATCATCTATAATGTCCTCTAACACTGTGTACTCTTTTTTATAATCCTCTTTTTGATCTTAAAACTACAAGCTATACATGACTTTTTCATTAAAGGAAACATCCCTAGACCAAAATATTTTATTGTCCTTAAGACTCCAAATTGAGAAACCAAAGTTATCCTCACCATAACTAATAAAGGTGCATTTTTTAGACTTTGCCTCTAACTTGGTCCTATAATCCTTATCAATATGAATGAAGGCTTCATACCTAAATATTATAAGAAATGAATAATCAACATTCTTACCAGATCAAGCTTCCTTAGGTATGCCTACATCCAAAGTAGATGAAAGACCTATATTTATTAGATATACAATCATGTTTATTGCTTCTACCTAGAATTGAAGAGGTAGTCCTACATGCATCCTCATGTTTTTATCCTTTCTAACACTTTATTTTTCTATGGATTTCATGGAACCATCCTCTATTTATGAATTTCATTCATTGAATAATAATCAAAAAATTCATTGCTACAATATTCCTCACCATTATCTGACCTAAGACATTTAACTTAAGACCTATTTCCTTCTTAACCAAGGATTTCCATATTTTAAAAGTATTAAACAAATCATATTTTCTCCTAATTACATACACCCAAATATTTCCTAATTTCATCATCAATAAAAGTAACATAATAAGATGACCCACCAATAGAAGATACCTGAGCCAACCCTCATACATCTAAATGAACTAGCTCTAACTTATTCTCCTTCTTTATAGGTCCAACCTTGAGAAATTTTACCCTTTTATATTTTTTGTACACATAGTATTCATATAAATCTAAATAAAACCCTTTCAATCTAGGAAACTAATACATAAAAATTAACATACCCTTTTGTCTCATATGACTGATCTTGTTGTGCCACAATTTTACATTCGCATTTACAACAACTAAATTAAAATAGTCAGTACTTCTTGATAAATATAGGGTACCAACCTTCTTACCTCTTGCTAACATAAGATCACCCTTGGTCACCTTCCAAAAATATGCATTAAATGTCACCATACATCATTTAATATCTATTTATCTTGTGGATATCAAATTCTATCTCAACTTAGGCATATGCTTGACATCCTTTAGTATCCAAGTGTTCCCATTCCATATCTTGATCCGAACACTTCTTTTTCCTACTATATTACAAGGCCCATCATCACCAAGATAAACATGTCCAAAATCTCATTGAACATAATCAATAAAATAATGCATATATGGTGTGTAATGAAAAGAAGCCCCTAAATATAAAACCCAAGACTAAGAAATATTATCAATGAAGAGAATTAATTTATAGATAAACATTACTAGTGCCACATTCACCTCCTTGGTGTCTTCTTGATTTTTTTTTCTTATTTTGAGGAGACCAACAGTCTCTTTTCACATTCCCAGTCTTTCCACAGCTCTAACATACCATCCCACCCCTTGATTTTTACCTTTAATGACCATTTTACTTTCCACACTTTCCTTTTCGTCTAAATGTTTGTCTCCCTCTACTCTCCATTACCAAAACATCACATAAAATAGAAGTCTCCCCAAAGATTTTTCATCACATTTACTCATTAAGGGTTACTCCTACAACATCTTCAAACTTCAACTTGCCATTATTATATACCAAGTTTCTCACAACCATTGCTAGGATATTCCAACTCTCTAGTAAGGAACACAAAATAAGTAAAGCGATAATTTCATCATCAAAATCAATTTTTATAAAAGTTAACATATGTACGATTATATTAAATTCATTTATATGATTAGAAACTTCACCATTGGTATACATCTTCATATTAAATAAACTTTTCATTAAAAATATAATATTATAAGTATAAGGTTTCTCATATAACTTCCATAATGCATTCATGAAATCCTCTCTAGTCTTCTCCTATGATATATTAATTATGAAAAAAGATGAAAGTCATAACCTAATGGCCCCAAGTGCTTTCAAATCAATCAACTCCCAAGCCTCATTTATCATACTCATTGGTTTCTTTAATTTTCCTCCTAGTAGAGCATGGAGGTCCTTCTGATAGAGGTAATCCTTTATTTGCATCTTCCATATACCAAAGTTTTGTCTATTGAAATTTTTAAACTTTGATATGTGATCATGAACCATATCTCCCACTTGATCTAATAACCCTTCATATTATTCAATGCTTTAACAAATACAACTTGAAGATCTGATACTAGTTGTTAAGAATAAACCAAAAATTGATGCTGAACAATTTCAAAAAATCACAATAATAATAATATATATGAATAGAGATGGATAAAGAATATAAATAAACATGTAAAAAGAGAATAATAAAATTTAATGTGGTTTACCCAATATGTTATACATCCACCAAGAAACACTTTTTTAGATTTTATTACAAGCCACAAGAGTAAAATTCACTCTCAGATCTATCTTATCAAAATTACAAAGCACAAATATTATTTAGAGTTGTGCTCAATAAACCCTCGTAAATTCATACATAAATTCACAAACTCTATTCTATCTTATCAAACCCTTATTCTCAAGATGTATTACCTACAAAATATCCATCTATACATAATACATCAACATAGCAATATTACAAAATAATGGGTACTAAAACCATGGGCCAAGTCAAACTAAAATGGTTCCCCATTAAGATGGTTGATAAAATATATAATACATAAAGACTTGACACTAAATTTTAAATGTATAATATTTAAAATACATGGTAATTTATAAATAGGCTCCATAACACAATAATCTCCACACACCTCAAGAGCATGCCATCAAGATCCTTTTTTAATATAGATTCATAAAAAAAGACATAAGGGATTGATTTTAGCCTATAGTACCTTCTTCTTGTCCTATCTAATCCCATATTATATTCTCCTATTTTAAGGAATATTATCATGCTTTGAGTCCACCTAGAAGAGGGTGTAAGTACAACTTACTAGTGATAATTATGAATTAGTAAAACCACTTATTTGTCTTCCTTAAAATCTACTACCAAGTGCTTACATAATTGTCTAACCCTTAGTAACTTGTTGACATTCACTTCTTTTCCATACTCCATGCATTTATTCAACCAACCTACTCATTTTTCACTCAAACATTGGTTAAGAAGGAAGTCCTTAATGATAGGGTGAGCCACCATGATAGATTTTGTTTTTAGACACCATATGTCTAATTTTTTTAAGTCCTATCATGACTAAAATCACATTATTTTTCACATAGATATACTTCTCTTCATATCATTTCAATGATTGACTAAATAAACCTATGGGCTTCTTTATGCCCTCACTATTTTTCTACATTAGTATGGTATAAATGATTTCATTGGTTGAGAAGGCATAAAAAATAATTATCTTGATAAATATGGGTTAAAGAGAGTGGGTTATTGGGAAATGTCCTTCTTAATGGATTCAAAACTTATATTCCCTTCCCTAGTCCATGTGAAGTCCTAATGTTTCTTGAGCAAATAAATTAGATGTCTTAATGACTCAGCAAACTCTAGCATAAACCTCTAAATTAAATTAATCTTTCTTAAAAGGCTCTGCATTCCATTCTTATGCTTAAGAAGTGATAGAGAAAGGATTGCACTTATCCTCTCAATTTCTAAAGAAAGGCCTTCTTTAGAGACAATGTGGCCTACAAGTCTACCCTTATGGATTGTAAAAAAATATATTTTGGGATTCAATGAGACCCCATACTACCTTCACCTATCAAATATCATCCTTAGTTGTGTCAAGTGGTCTTTGTCATCCTTGGAAAATACTGTGATGTCATCAAGGTATATGAGCACAATTTGTTTAATGAATCCTTGGAAACATACATACATTTCCCTATAGAAAGTGGCCCCTACATTAGATAACATAAAGGGATTTTTATTTTAAGCATAAGTGACCCATTTAGTTATGAAGGTAGTCTTGTTTTGGTTCTCCTCCTTCATTCACACTTTATTATACCCTATGTATACATCAAGAAATAAATGCTATGAAACTACATCCTTTTGGAGAATCTGATCCATAGATGACAAGGGGTAGTGGTCTCTTAAGGACACCTTGTTGAGATCCCTAAAGTATACACATAAATTTATCTCCCCATTATTATTCCTTATAGGAACAAGGTTATCCACCCATAAATAACTTTTTATGGGGAATATGATGTTGTAATCAATTAGTTTAGTCATCTCTTTCTTGATGAGTATTTGAATCTTAGGATTGACCAGTCTTTGTTTTTTCCTCATAGGTTTAGCACTTTCCACAAATTATATAGTATGCTAAGCTAAAATAGGTTCAAACCCATTTAAATCATTTTATTACTAAACAAACATGTCTATAAATTATTGACACAAATCTAACAAGGCTTCCCCTTCTTCCCTTGTGTTCACTTTGCCTAGTTTGAGTAGCCTATCCTTAAAGATGTCCACCATCTTAGAGTACTCTTCCTTGGTTGGCATGATAAATTTATATCTCCTCACACGATCATCCTAATTAAAAATGATTTAAAGAGTCACTAATCCCTTGGGAAGTTTTTTTCCTCAGTTGAACATTTTGGTCACCATATTATTGTTGAAGTCTACTTTGGTTTCTTGAGCATAATTCTGACTCTTGCTATAAGAGCCATGTTATTTATCTATCACTATCAAAGACTTGTCAACTAACTTCATTATCAAGTATTGAGGGTCTACAAACTATCTTAATTTATTAATGGTACTTCATGTTCTTGACTTCATTTGGGATGTCATATTATGCCCCTATAGCTACCAACCTCTCTGTATGTTTATTAGCCTCTCTTGAGATTGAGCATATGTCAAAGGCCTTAAATACTTCTAAGAGGTCCTAAACCTTGTGTTTGTATGCCTTTAAGAGTGGACTTTTAACTAAATTATACTCTATCACCTAATTTACTACCAATTTAATGTCTCCCATGACTTGTAGTAGATTGATACCCCTTCTCCTTATCAATTACAACCCATGAATGAGGGCCTTATATTGTGTTGTGTTTCATGTTCATTTGATTTATAATCTATTGTACCTAACACTCCCCCTTATTTTAGAAAGAAATGGGGACCTAATTTTTTGAATTCTAATCTCAATATGAAGCCCCATTTTTCATGTCTTATAAAAAATCTAGGAGATCTAAATTATTTCACTTTTGGTAGAATGATATTGGCATTGTATTTTATGAGACTAAATTTTTTTATTGTAGAGATTATTCTTTGAGTTTATATCTTTGAGATAATTCTTTTGACCCTTGTGAAAATTATATTTTTGAATTTTATGTTTCAAGTTTTCTTCACCATATCTTCTTTCATGCTTAATATTCTAAAGGCCTTATTTCTTTGGGGGGATTATTGTAGAAAATTTTCAATAACAATTCTCTTGAAATAATTTAGTTGGTGGACTCTTTACGTTACATACTCTTAGACCGTAGACATTTTACCTAAAATAAATTCCCTGGTAAACTATCCATTTAACCCTATCTAACCTACAATTCAATACTCTTGGAATGCCTTTTATCCATAAAACATTACCATTTAGGAAGTTTAAAAGTGTCTTTCCACCTTTATGAAGTAGACCCTTTAGGAAAACTTTTACCCCAAAATAGACCCTTCAAATTTTTTCCACATAACCTTCAGGAAATTTTTGAACTAGCCCTTCATACATTTTTGAATTGACCACTTAACCCCTTTTTTACCACTTATTTTGGGTACATACCCTTTAGTTTTTGTGTGATCAACCCTTTTGGAATTTTTTCCCAAATTATATACCCTATGGGACTTATCCTTTGAGATATTTCATTTGACCCCTTTGCCTCATGAAAACTGTCATTCAACCTTTATGTTTTGGACCCTTTTGACATGAACATACCATTCAGTAATTCTAGCTAGGACATTTTTTCCCTTAGATAATTCTTTCAAACATTTTTTCTTAAATAATATAGAGCCTTTGGACCCAAGCCACATGCCCTTTGGATTTTGTGTAACCTACCCTACGAGACTTCTGAAATGACCCTTAGCTATATGAAAGTACCCTTTAGGAAAGTTCAAAAGTGACCTTTGAACTTGATGAAGTAGACCATTAAAGACTTTTATCATGGACAAAATTACCTATGAAGTAGATCTTTCAGATCAAAGTTTCCCTTTGGGGAGATTAAAATTACCCTCCAAAACATTGAAGCATCCCTTCATGATAATTGCTTTGGGAGTTTTTCCTAGATGAATCCTTCGAAGGAATTTTTGGTGATATTTGTTATAAAAAAAATCCCTTGAGATAATTAGTGAATGGATGTTGACCAAAAAGTATTTTTTGATGTACACCCTAAGTACTTTATTATTATGAATACTACTAGTCTCATCATACTTAACCAAAATAAAAGAAAAAATACATTCTATTAATAATTTAAAGACCCCTACCAACTTGATCCAATGAATTTTAAATTATACGAGAAATGAAATTAAAGTGAACATTACAAAATTATAGCATAAAAACTTATATTTAATGTAGGATTCTATATAGCTAATACACCATGATTGAAAGCCATCATTTACATTCAGGATAACTTAAATTTTAAGTCTTTTATTATCTTACAATGATGAAGATCCCTATATCCTAATTTAAAGATTACTATAAGTAAAAACAAAAACCAAGATAGAGACAAGTTATTCACACCAACATACAGACATATATAACATGTAGTGCATAGAAAATAAGAAAATCATAGAACACGCAGTAATGGCATATACTTCTAGAACACTTTGAGGTACCAATCCACCATATATATATATATATATATATATTTGATTAAAGACTCAATTGAATTCAATGATATAATATTTGATACCATAGTGTTCATAAATAAATATAGGAATTATTCAGTGATATGGGATGTCATTGATTTAGTAGATTTATTCTCAATTCAAGATGATATGACATTAGTAGACAAATTATTTGTGAAAGAATTATTAGAATTAAAATGACAAAGACTACATCTTGTTGCATCCAAGCTGGAAGTGATGCCCTACATTGACCTCATGAGGGACTTTTTCTTCTTTAGTAAGATATTTTAGGACACATTCTTACACGAATCTATCAACAACACAGTGGTCCCTTGTATTTTAGGGCCAAATTTTCAAAGATATTTGTCATTGAGCATCTATGATGCCTACTTTGACAAGCACACATTAGTAAAACTCAATGTAGATAATTTGATGGAGAAGGTGATATATTCATGGCTCCTCCCTATCTTAACCATCACATGGAAAGGGAAGAAGGTGAAAGGGGCCATCTCAATTGATAGATTTAGGATGGGGATCTATATCAACATGGTGCTCCATAATATATTATGTGGTATGCCTAGCATTCACTTCATAAATTTTGATTGGGTACCATTATTATATATAATACTCACACATGACATTGAATATGCCCTCAAAAAGATCATAAGCCTATGATTAATGGATCAAATTATCCACAAAGACAAGTGTCCTACACCCACTGGGGATTTATTCATGATGTTGTATTTATTGGATGTGGTCATGGGAATGTGATACAAAGACCTTGGTGCATTGTGGAATCCAACCATAGAATTTGAAAAGAATAGGATTTATGATCACTACTAGTTCATGTACATCTATTTCTATACCAAGTATATGGTAAGAATCTTTGAGGTTGTTTATCCTTAGATTGGAGAGCTATGTATGGCTCACCCATGCCTCTGATTGGGCATAATATTATGAATAACATTAACAAGAAGGTGGATTACTTATTTTACCCCAATTTTATTATCATCATGGTATGGGTAAATAATTTTGGCCCCTTATGTTTGCTATGGTTTGTTATAGATAAGATAGCTAAATAAGAGATTACCTACCAGTTGTGGAAGAACATTGAGGAAGATTTGTCAAGGCAAAATAAAGCCTTATATTTTGGTCTTCTCATCACCATTGGAAAAATGACATAAAATTAAAAAAAATCTCAGGGATGTAAGGGGTAAACATAGGAGATATCCTTTCCTTGCACCTCTACACAAAGAGTGGGATCCATACATCATGATTTAAAAGCATATATATGGATTTAACATCCCATATAGTCATGATCCATATGACTATGATTTCATATTTTCAAATGCTATGTTAGATGAGGAAGTGTTGGAGTGAGTAAAAATTAATCGGCTATAAGAGGACCATTTAAGGATGATTCAAGGTGATCCTTCAGCATCCACCAGGGAGTTAGATAGTAGAAAGGTGCTCTTCAAAAGGTGGAAGCATTCAAATTTTTGGAGAAGATAGTCTAAGGAGAAATCCAAGGATTAAGCCACCTCTTCCTCCTAAGAACTCCCTCTAAAGTTAAATTTTAAAGTAATGAACAAGGATCCTAGGATACCTAATCATAGTAAACTAATGGAGGATAAGTAGGGGACCCCATCAGCCATGACTCTGATGAGGAAGATAGAACACAAGAGGTGCCTACTACAAGTTATAGCAAAGTGCCAACTACTACCCAAAAAATACACATTGTTATATCTATTAGGATAGAAAATCTAAGAGAAATATCATCATCACCACAAGACTCCCCCACTTAAACAAGGATCACCTTGGTTTAAAAAATTAAATATTAGGACACTAATGGGAAATCTTATATACACATAATATTTTTAACTTTTATTGATTATCAACACTTTATATTTTGAAAGAACCTATTGAGTCTCAATCTCTCTACGTGTATGATTTAAGGGGTGTAATAGGAAAGGGGTGGGTAGACCATCAATCCTTTGTAAGATTGTTTTTCCTTTTTCCACTTACCATCGACACTTAAGTCTCTTAAAACCATTGAGCCCAAGATTATTCTTCTTAGTTCTACCTGTTTCTATCACATGTTATGTTTTATCTATTATTTCTTACCTTAGCACCCTTTCGACCTATCAATTATGCTAGGTTGACCAAGCTAACCTAGGATAGTTTAGGGACTTTTCCTCTCTTTTGGTTTTTTGGCCTCTTGGTCGACCTAACATAAACCTAGTGAGTTTAACTTGAAAAAATGATAGGTTGACCATGTTAACCTAGCACAACCAATGTTCCCAAATGTTTTTAGGGTAAGATAATACTATATATAAAAGGTAATTTATCACCATTTCATAATAATGAGGGATTAAGTGAAAAAGTGTGAAGAAATATTTGCTTATTGACCACTCTACTTGGGGAATAGAGTTTTAGGGTTTAATACTTTTCATTGGAGCTTTGATCTCATCTTGTGGATAAGTATTTTATATGTTTCGATTGGTTATGTAGCCTAGATTTTATCTATTTTATTTATCCTTACATAGCATGATAATCTCTTGCAAAACACCTTGCCCAAGGGGGAGATTAAGGCTTGGCAGGTTCATCTTCAAATGTTAGTATTTCTAACTTTATTCCTCCTTTATAAGAGTAGATAGATAGTGCATTTTTATTCTTATCTTCCATGCATTAGGATCTCATATAAATTGACATGAGTATATGTCTTCTATACATGCTTTTTTAAGTTATTTGTGTGTTTTGTTTAAAGCCTTCACTTTGTGTCAAAATATTTTGTGTGTACTAGATTATATTTACTTTTATTATTATTAGATTAGTTAAATATTAAATCATGGGACTCTTTAGGGTTGTTGTGTGATTGTTTTAGGTTGTAGGCTTTGAAACCCTACCTCATATGGTGTTTCATGACAAGTGATCCCTAATTGGGTCTAGCAGATCCTCACATTGGTCATGGTCTTACTTCCCAATTGTATGCCCCTAATAAAAAGTGTAGGTGTGTTATATCCCACCTGATCCAAGATTAATTTATGGGCATGATGCATTTATGATTGCATACATTCTATTAAAATCAATGTGAATCAAACCCTTATAGTATTTATATAACTTATTTCATTTATATTCCTCATTATTTTTATCTTATCTTTACTATGCTAGATTGACCCTATTAACCCAATTATTTATCTCTATGCATAGGTTTACAAGAATAGGTAACTGGCCTAACCAACTTGACCTAGTACAAGTTTTTAGAACTTACAAAATTCTATTTAGATAATTGAATTGACCAACTTGACTCAATATGATATTTTTAGGTTTTCAAACTTCATGTTTAGCCTATTAGGTCAACTAGGTTGACCTGGTGCATTTCTAGCACTTTTTTAGTAGGTTCTTATATATCTTGATTTACCATCTTGACCTAGTTTTTATGTTTTTATGAGTTTTCTCCAACATCTCAAATCAAAAATATTCTTCTTTTCATCTCTAAACCATTTAGGTTAGTTTCTATTTATCTATATCTTTCTCCTTTCTATATTTTATTTTCAGGTTTGTAGTCTTCAAAACTCTCTGCATAGTAAACTAGGTCAACCATATAGATCTAGTTCTATGTTATGTGTTTTCTAAAATAATTAAGTTAACCTGACCGACCTAGTTCACTTTCAAAATTTGCTTCCATAGTATAGGATCAACCCTATTGACCCTATTCTATATGATTGTCCATATAGTCTCTCAATTATACCTTGTTTCAAAGTTAGAATTAACCATATATGTTAATCCCATATTTATTTTCAGTTGATTACATGCTTAGAATATTTCACATAGTCTAATTATTTGATTTTAAATTAATCACGTAGTTGAACTATTTATTTTCTTTTTCACACATGGACAAATAAAAATAAATATCAATAAGCATTTAAAACATTTAACTACCTAAGCCAACATGCTTGGATTTCATCACCAAGGGGGAAGCTGACTTGATGCTATGGTCAAGTATTAAGCATGGTGATGATATATTCTATGTAAGCACCCATTACCCTTATTAATATGATGTATGAAGTGATGGGATATGCCCCAGTACCAATCCTATATCATTGCCACTGTAGTCCCTTTCATCCTAAACTTACCTAAAACTATCCATAGATCGATATCTAGTACCTTACTTAGAGCGAATTTCCATTTACATTTAAAATAATTATTAATAGTCTAATCAACATTATAGGTTGGCAAAATAGCTATCTTTACTTTCAATTTGTTTTCTTTCTCTTTGATCAATTATGTGTGAAAAATCTTGCATTAGCCAATGTTAGTACAAGACTTTGCTTTATGTGCATCAATTAGATTGGATAACATCAATTAAATTTAATATTTTTTCATTTTCAAGACTTACTACTTTCCTACATTACTTTCAAATATCTTTCTTCAATTCATAGCTTGTTATCAACTTTATATTATTCCCTATATATTATATAGGGTCCACCTTATCAATCTTGTATCTTTTTCAGCCCCTGTACAGTATGTTAGGTCAACTTGGTCAATCTAGTACTATTTACAGCATATTTACCTCTTTCCAGTCACTAAATGAGGTCAATCTTGTGGACCTTGTATAGTTTTAAATCCCTTAATGTTGCACTAGGTCAACCAAGTTGACCTAGTACTATTTTAGTTGCTTTTTGATTCTTTTCTTTATCATATTATCTCCTTTCTTTTCATCATGGACTTTTTATTTAGTGACAACACTAAATTTTAGATAATAGACATGATGTAATTCAAAAATCTTAATAGGGTTTCCAATAGACAAAGTAGTTCTCCTTTTGTGAATGCTAATAATGTTCATATTACAACTTACATGATGAACTATGGGACCCCTCCTCATAACCCTTAGTAGCAAAACCCTCTTCTTCTCTTAAAGGATCAACTTAAGTTAGAATACACTCCTCAAATTATATTTTTTATCAAAAAATTACCTCAACATAGAGGGAAGGATGTTTCCAATATCTATAACCTCATGATTAGCTATCAAGTTGAAGAACCTCATTCTCCTACTCCCACTTTCTCAACTAGATTTGGGTGTACCAATTTCATTGCTTCTTAACTTCTTCCTTCAATCTTGAATCCTTATTATGGCATTACATATTCTTCTTTAACTTATTCCACCTCTATGCCTATTATCTCAACTAGCATGAAAGGTTATACATCTAGTGGGCCTTTCATAAGATCCACTATTCTTAATCCTTCCACTAGTTCATCATTTTCTACCCATGACACTCATGCTTCTAGTGTTTCTTCTTCTCAACCATTTACTAGTCCGTATTTTTCTTCAAAAGAAAAATTTTCCATTAGTGCCTTAAATTCTCATATCTCTTCTCAAGTTCATATCAACACTTATAGAGGTACCCAAGTCACTAACACAAACACAAACACCAGTACTACTTTCGCTAATAACACTAATCAAACTCATCAACTATTGTTGAAAAATATTAATCAAATAAACACATTACAAGCTCATAATATGAATCAAATGATGAGAATGCAAAACCACCTTCTTAATATTCAATCCAATCCTCATCCAATGACTTGGGTCACACATAACCAAAGTTATCTTCCTCCCCCTCTTTGATATTATCAAGGTAATCTCATTCCTAAACTTACATTAGTCAACAAAGTCATCATTTATTTATAAATTGAACCTCTTACAACACAAATTGCTATCATTGGTATTGGAGGTATAACACCTATACTTTCTTACAATGGATCAACTTATCCTACTCTTCACCTCAAAACATTTGAAAATATTTACAAGGATATGGTCAATTTAAATAACTTTTTCTCTATTAAAATTTTATCCAAAACCCTCATAGGTGATTCCTTGGATTGGTATAATCAAATTAGAAAACACTCTATCACTAGTTTATAGGACTTAGTCAATGCTTTAGTGCAAGAATTTCAAATTAGTGATCTTCCTGAGAACACTGTGGCCAATTTCATCAATTACTAACAAAATGAAAATGAAATTGCTTAAGCCTTTTTCAAGAGATGGAAGACTTTGTAAAATAAATGTTAACATAACACGTTGGATGATAATCTCTTTCATCTCTTTACAAATTATTTATTTCCTAAAGTAAAATATCAAATTTGTACCCTTTCTCGATGTACCTTGGAGGAAGCTATCAATTAAGCCATAAGATAAGATTTCCTCATTTGTCAATTCAATCCATCCCAACATTCTATGTGCCCTCACCTATTAGTAAATAAAAAAACCATAATACTACCAATGGTGGTATTACCAATTCATTTGACAATATTGACAATGTTCAAGATATCATTCCTACCCCTTCTTTAGAACCAACTCCTTCTCAACAATACACTAATCCTCACTTGTCAACAAACAAAATAAATATCCATAAGCCTTTATCATCATTTGAATTTACTAAATGTATACCCCAACCTCTTCTATATGAGCTTGACCATACTTTACCTATGAAATCATGGTATGATCTTAATAAGTTTTATTTCTTTCATGTTAGTTGGGGTCACTCTCACAAGACTTGTAGATAAATCCACAATTTATCCATGGAATTTATTCTTGGCTCAAATTTTGATCATGATTCCAATATCTATAGGTGTTAATAAGCATGTGAGATTGATTTTAAATAATATATATCACATGATAAAACTGAAGCCTTAAATTAAGCAAACACTCATTTACATATCTATATAGACCCGTTGCCTAATCATTAACTAATTGAAGAAGGTCATGATAAGCCCATTTCTTCCAAAAATAACATAGAAAGTCTTGTTGAACAAAATTTTGAAGAGAATGTGGTTATCATGACCAACATGTGAATATTGGTGTCTTTCATTGATTCATAACCTATCTACACTCCTCCATCCCATAATACATATCATGTTATCCAAGAGTTTTCTCCTACTCTTTTAAATGAGTTTAGGCAAGAAGATCTAATTACTTTTGATAATCCAATTTATGATTCTCCCTTGGATGATACATCTCATACTATTTCAACTTCTCTCCCACCATCTTATAATACTAATAACAATCCAATTTCTACTATAACTTCTTCTTCCAAACTTCAAGATCAATCTAAAACAACTACTTATTCATCAAAAAATGATTTAAAACCTTCTTCTCAACCTTCTCATTATTATCAACATAAATTTCAATTCTCTTTAGATCCACCTTCTAAAGACCTTCTTAGTCATTACACACATATATATAATAATATTCTTATGGGTTTTGATGAATGGGATCCCATTATGGAACTTACTAATCTTCTATCTCAGATACCTTTCATTGAACTCATGAGGACATCTCCAAATCATATAAACGACCTCATATAACTCTTCTTCAAGATGAATATCCCTCACCCTCCTCTAGCAAAATGGGAGGATACTTTATCTAGATATAAGGATAGTATCTATAATAATGTGAAGAGATGTCTATTAACATTGATGAAACTATAGAAAGTTATCTTTATTTATGATTTTTTATCATATTTATGATTCTAGATGAGATTATGCTTCATGTAGATGATCCTCCATTATTTATTAGCATCTAAATTAGTGATATCAAAGTTATGCAAGCCTTTATCAATGAGGGTTATAGAACCTATGTCACTTCCCTTAATTTCATTAAGACTCTTGGGTATTCTAAATTTAATCTCAAGGCTACACGCAACACTTGCCAAAGATACAATAGAAGGAAAATGCCTCCCTTAGGGTGTGTCTGGATTCACATTACCATCCCACCTATCACTATTCTTATGAAAGTGATGATCTTCAAATTTCCCCTTTCAGATATATTCTTGCTTGGTAGGTCTTAGACTCATCATATGTGATCCATCACATCTTCTGCCCATGAATGCATTAAATTTCCTCTTGATAGATCCATTTACAAGATTTTAGGAAACACTAACACTTAGAATTTTGAACAATTTGAAGATCATGTTGTCTTCAAGATTCCTACTCTAGAACCTTTTCCTAGTGCTTTATTTCAAGAGTTACAGTGTCTCAACTCTCCTATAAAGTCAACCAAAAGCTAAAATGGGCATCCTAAGCTCATTGGTAACATTCCTCCCAACATTTTAGAGTTTGATGATGATGAAATCAATGAGATTAACTTAAAGATCAACACTTTCAATCTCACACCTCATCTCATATCATATCTTCTTGCTTCCTTGCTTTCTCATTCTCACAAGTTTCCTTATGATGGCATTCTCATAGTCTTAACCAAGACTAAACACTCTATTCAACAAGCTTCCTTCTATGACAAGGTCATCCTAACCCATGTCATCAATATTCATAATCTAGATTATGATGATGGATATTATTTATATGATCCTATTTTAGGTAACCTTATCCAAGCCTATGATGCTAAGATTGTTCATTACCACTCTTCTTTACATGAGTCTTTTTGTGCATCTCATCATTCTCTTTCATTTATTATTCATGTTTCTTACATTTTTCCTCTTTATCATAGGGTAGAGATGGCACCGATACCTTCAATTCCTAAAGATCCACCTAGGGTAGTCCTTCTTGGACTATTTACACATCTTTCCCCTCCTTAAGTAGGACTAACTATAGCTAATCTTGTTCTTTTTTCCACTCTAGTTGAACCTATTTCATCCCATACTAGTGCTTAGCCTATTCTTGCTTATCATCCTAGTGTTCTTCCTATACAACTTAGTTCCACTCCTTCGTCATCATCACCCTCCCTCAATGATGGTTTACTCATACTACCTAAGATGAATCCTTTGCCCACTAAATGGGTTGATGAGTCCTCTTCAACTTTTTCCATTCCTATTTCACCTCCTTTCATGAGTGTTCCTAAAACCACTCACAAGCATATCTATTACTTCCATTAGATATATAACCATTCTTCCACCTATTATCATAAGCTATAATAATACCATGATACCTTGTGTTGTTCTTCCCCATCATCAGGCAAAGCCATACCTCCTTCAAAGGTAATTCTTGAATATTTACCTAATTATGGTGAGGTATGTTATCTATGGCACCTATGTGGAATGCATCACATTGATATTTACCAAATTCTTCAACAAAATCTTATATATCACATTGTAGCCATACTTGGACCTTATAACATTCCTTTCATAGGTCATTCTTGCAATAGATCTCCTCCTTCTTCTCCCATGGCCCCAAATCCAATGGCTTCATTACTTCCTATGGTCCTTTCACCACCTTTTGTGCCTCCACCTGTGATCCCTTCATGTATGGACCTTACCTCACTTATGGATACTTATCAACTCATGAATCCTTCACTTATGGATCCTTCTCCACCTTTTTATTCGTACTTGTCTTTTAGATCTTATTCCCATGCATTATCATGATCAACATTTATATAACTTTCCTCCTCGGTAGGATCCTTTGAGAATTCCTACTTTTTCGATTAAGGAGACCAAAAAATAAGTATTTAAATAGTATTCATTGAAGATTAATGAGACCTTAGCCACAATATGCATTCAAATTTATATATATTCATTTGATATATTGGTTAATGTGTGGGGATAAATTTACCAGTATTTTTTAGCACATTCATGGTACTTTCTCATTTATATTTAGATTGTATCTGTGATCCAATCTTATTTTTATTTTTATTATATCATTTGACACTATGTCAAATTCTTTATTATCTTATACAATGTTTTTACTTATTTTTATATTATAGTTAACTTATGTTATCATTTTACATTTTCATATGATTTTATTTCCCTTATCATTGCTTTATTTTCCTTTAGAGTTGTTCTCAAAAATATTCCCTTGTATCTTCATGATTGTTTTCTTTCTTATCTTTAATTTTCATATATAGTTGTCATGGTAACTTGGTTATATTTACCCTCTTCCCTTTGGTTATTATCTTCTCTTACCATATGGTCAATTTTCAAGCAACAATTCTCATTACTATTTCTTTTCACTAGTCCTCCTTTGGATCTCCTTTCTCCCTTCTTCCTTTTTCCACAAACTAAGCATTTACATAGTTGAGACTCAAGATGACATGTGTAGTTCATTGTCAAGCCTAAGTGTTCTAGTTAGTCTTTTATCTTGGGTGACATAGCTTTGTTTAACCTTAGCTTATAGCTCATTCATGTGTATCACTATCTCTCTCATGATTTTTCATTCCAAATTTGTATGAATGAGAAATTTCAAAAAGTCTTCAAAATAAAGTTAAAAGCCAAATCATTTAAATAAAAGGAAATGATATCAAAAGGAAAAAAATTTAAATATTCTTAAAAGTCTAATCATACTAAAATATGTGATTAAAAACACATCTCCTTCTTATAGTCAAAACTCAAACTCCACAATTGGCCTCACATTAGAGCTGATGTCCTTTGGGGTGTGGTAGGCTAGTAGATTAGAAGAGGAGATTAAAAAAATATTTTAGTGCTACGTACTTTCTCATGAAAGTACCTAATATTTTTAGTAGATATATGGATTTATAAGGGGTCTTAAGGAGTGGGGAACACATTGTGGGAAGTTAGGTCCATTTTAATTTTCCTTGTACCAATCTACCATCATGAATTAATCTTAGTAGTACACCTATTTTCCTACAAAGCTTTGTGTCTATATAAAGTTGGTTTCCTTTATACATAGATGACCATTAGTCACTTAGTGTCTTTTCATGTCCTTAGTATGCCTCTTTCCTCCTAAGGACTTCTCATGAGATGACTAAGTCTTTCTTCTTACACTCACTTTTTCATTCCTTTTCTTTCATATTTTCTCTTGGGAAATAATGTTTTACTTACTGATCACTCCCCATGGGATATAATTTATGAGTTGATTTATAAGAACATAGATAGGACCTAAAATCCCTAAAAAATTACCATATTTACCATACCATTAACAACATCCTTCATTTACCATTACTTATTATTTTACTTGTCAATGTTGTTTTGGCATCCCCTTGGGCTTTTCTTTTCTAAGTTGTAGTGTAAGACTGTGGATATGACCCCACCCTCCTCACAATTTTTTTGCAATAATTATGTCACCATCTATAATCACATGTGTCAAATATGAGATAAGATTTGAATGATTATGAGGTTACACATCATTGACATGCTTCCCATCTTGAATTAGTATGTTTTATGCTTACTTCATTTTTGTTTTTCCTTTCATTTTCTTATTTTTTTAAGTGCATGTAAGATTAAAACCATTTCTTGTATTTATCATAGTTCCAAAATTGAATTAGTATGATAAATTTAAGACCAAATTTTTTCAATTTTTTTTTTATTTTATACTTCCCATCATGATATAGTATAATTTATTGACTTAATTTTTATTTATTTTTTACCATTTATGTCCTACATACCTTCCATTTTATTACATTGTATGTCATACTTCCCAATGTGATATTTAGTATGATTTTACTTGCTTTAATTTGGTGACAAAATCTTTTACATTGGTTTAAAAAGAAATCCATTTTTACCATCTTGTTTGCCACTTTCTTGGATTTTTATACTTAGTCATTTTTTGTTATTATACATTTCCCAACTTGAACTAGTGTGTAGTACATTTATTTGATTGATTATACTTTTAAAAGTCTTTTTTTGCCTATTTATTTTTAAATATGCATGTGTACTCCATAATGATATAAAATAAACCACACCACATATATTTACTCTAAGATATATAACAAAGCTAAATACATGTGCTAGATAGAAATATATACAAAAGCATCCACAAACACAACTATCATAATGAGTTTGATACAACATACACAACCATATACAAAGCCTTAGCTTTAGGGCTGGGCTCCATCATGTCTATCTCATAGCCTAGCTACATTACCTACTAAGGCCTCAGTCTAATTTCTTTGAATTGTATGCTATAACAAGGTAGTCTAATATCTTAATCCATCTACTTATCCATATAGTCATACTGCTTATACCTATGCTTGCACCAACTTAGCTTGGGTCATTATATGTGCTTGTGTCAGCTAAGTTTGCATCACTATATATTCATAAATGACCTATATCACTATCTATGAGTGTGTAAGTCTGTCATATTCTAGAGCCTGTATGGCCTACCTCACTTATACCCATCTTTGTTGATTGTTTCACCCTCTCTCTTTCCACCTGCATCTACCTTGCTACCTCACCAACTAATTTGAACTAGTATACCTAAATTAGGGTAGATGGTACACTTAGATCCTCTACTATCATGGGATTTTATGGCTATAAATTCTCATATAGGATGTCATGGAGTGATCCTATAACTAAGGACCCCCATCTCTCATCCTCATCCTTAGGTATGCTTGTAAAATCACACTAAATGGATATTAGATCACTCTCATATCTCATAATATCTATCTATATCTCTCTACTACCAAATAAAAAATTAAGAAATAATTCAAGCATATTTACACTAGGTTAGAACATACATGAAGTGGAGTTCACCTCCATTGAGATTTTAAAATGTTAGAGGCTACCTCATTCAACTTTAGTGTGCATAAAACCCACATTAATAATACTCCATTAGTGCTAGAAATATGGAATTAGAACCCCCAATAATAGAGGTTAGTCTTTACATAGATTTACAATAGAGTCACCAAAAAGAGTTACCAAATCTAATTCCTTGGATGGTTTATTAACATCACCCTTGAAAAGTCATAAGAGACCTAGAGTTATGCCAATAGCTTTATTTAGAGACCTAGATTTTTAAAGTAGTTCTCTAGCTTTTCTATTTTCCTTTTCAATGGAAACCTTTCCTATGTTCACTTGTTGGGGTTGATTATGTGAGCTAAGATATACCACCTTATATTCCTTACGATTTACTTTAGGCATCATAGGTGTCTCCAAAATTTTATCATGATCAAATAATCTTTCTAATGAAATCATCCCCTTAGGTATCTTATTGTCACTCAATTGGATGATTTTACCATTAAGCTCCCTTTCAAGAGAAATTTCATCAGCTTCATCAATGACATGAGTTTCAAAGAAAGGATCCATAATTAGTTAAGAAATCCATAATTTGTTGATCTTCATTGAAAAATTGAAAGTGAACTATGTTTCTAGGGACTGAGGAGCATGGTACTAACTCAATATTGATGTTAGGGGAACCATAATTGAGAATGAAATTAGACACAATAGAGGAAATTTCATCAGTAGCTTTTCTCTCTTCATTGGGAATAAATAAGATGTTAAGATCATTAAAATATTTTATCAAATCCCAAACTCTAAACTTGTACTTCTTGAGGTAAGATAGTTTTCATTGGTATTTACTTCTTACTTGGTTGATCACCAACACAGAATCTCCATAGACAATGATTTGCTTAACTTTATGTTTGATAGCTAATTATAGTCCTAAGATAAGAGCTTCATACTCAGCTAAATTATTACTACATGAGAATTGTAACCTATAGGAAGCATGATAATGATTTTCTATAGGGTCTATCAATATAATAATAACTCCTAATTCTGATTTACACCTAGTACCATCCACATACAAATTCCATAAACCAAGCATTGAAGGTGGATTTTTTGAACAAGGCTCCTCTATAACCTCTAGGGTAAAAAATTCTAAATTAGAATATAGGAAATTCACCTTTTTATTTATAACATTATATTCTATTATCATGTGTCTCATCTTGGGATCGCTCTCTACCCTTAACTGTTTTGGAACACCCTTCCAAGGTAGCCATAAGTGGGAGCAGTTAGTAGACATGTAACCATTTATGGATTTAGTCCATTATCTACTCAAGATAAATCCATAATCACTAGGAATATCTACCACTTGGATGTCAATACATTGCTGAATCCTTGGATCACTAGCCAATTTCATATGCACATTCAATAACTCCCCAATGACTTTGAATCTTGATTTGTCTTATTGTGTAAGCACAATATTAGATTTAATTTGGGTCAACCCAAGTTATTCACATATGCCTATAGGCATAATATTGGTTGAAGATCCAAAATCTAAGAAATAATTATGGACATTCTTCCCAAATATCCTAACTGTAAGTAAAAAAGGTGGAGACTCTGCTTTAGCTACTAGAATAGTTACATTAGAACTATCACTTTTAGGGGGATTCCTAGGTTTCTTGGACAATGATTCCAAGAGTAAATATCTTTTTTATATAATTTGAGTTAACTCTGTAGGGTAGTATTGGCTTTGATCCTTTTCATATCCTCCACAATGTTGTAACCAGTCTTGTTTGAAGATTTTATAGTAGGTTTATAAGAACTGCCCTTAGGTGGTTCATGATCATTCATTGATGTAGTGTTTGGAGGAGTCCCATAATTGTTATGGGGAGTAGAGGTAATCAATGGCTATTTTTTCCCATATTTCTTAGAGGATACATATTAAAAAATTGTTGGAATACTTGAATCTCTTCATGAATGTTCTTAGGCTCATTATCCTCTTGGAAAGGGAATTGAAATGTTTCCACCATGTGCACTTGGTCAAATGGTTTAGATATAGAAGGACCTACATTAATATATTTGTTTAGGACTACCTCAAATGTATCTAGTTCCTCTTAGAAAGACTCAAATGCCTTGTAAAATTCAATACAGTCAATCTCACCATGTTTAGAGGTATCATGCACTCTATAATAGTCTGGTAAAGAAAAATTAGTAAGATTGATATCCATAGTCTTTTTTCTAGAAGAAAGCTCATTAGATTTATTATTGTATAAATTGTCATTCTAAAATCTATTCCCAGGTTGGTTAAACTTCTAGAGTAAAGTTACATCTAGAGTTGTCAATGGCATTACCAACTTGTTTTTTTAATTGTAAGAAATATGTGCTACATTTTTGGACCATCTTTAATATAGATTCATTCTCATTTTTTAAACTCTCAAAGTTTTAAATTTGAATATTTTTAATATCATTAATAGGCACTAAAGCCTTACTAATCATTGATATGAGAACCATTAACAACTTGATGACTCAAGGAACTTAGGTTTTGATTAGGCGTAGTATGGCTAGTGGGTAATACATTCAAAGAAAGGAGTTGGTTTAATGCTAGAGTATTTTGGTTATTATTTTGGAATAGGTTTAATGTAGGCATCTAAAGATTAACATTTGGGACCAAATAAGCCATATGTCTTTCGGGTTTCATTTGATCACTAATAAACACTACTTAAAAATAAGCTTGGGTTAATGTGTTGATAACTAAGATAGCCCTTTAAGGAAACATAGAAGTCATAGGATCAACATCATCTTTGTAAACCTCTAAATCCAAAGCCTCATTAGGTTTGTAGGGATCCATAGTTTGACTAAACATCTTTTGGAACCTAGCATTACAAGACATAATTTGTTCACTTGCATTCCTCTTAATGGTTGTAAACTAGTGATAAATGACACATGGGCTTATGATTTTTCCAAATTTATCAATAAAAATAGTGTCAAAGTTAATCCATGAGGTAATACAATTGTTAGGTAAATTAACGAACCATTCATATGCCACATATTTGAATGTAAATTGGAAAAACATACATGTTACATCTTCATGAATAATTTTTAACAATCTTAAGGTAGCCTTAAAATCTTTAACATGTTCTTATGCAGTTGCAACACTAGTTGGACTAAATATTGGTAAATAGTTTTTAGGGTTATGTGGTAAGTCATGAATCATACCTGGCACATTGATGGGATAACACCTAATCCATGCTATATTTGGATGAATATTAAGCACAAGAACTCCTTACAATAGTGAAGATGGTAAATACTTGGAATGCCTACACATTCCCTTATCTTTCCTCGCTCTTCTATGGGTTTCTAGTTCAAGAAAGGGTTCTCTAGTTTTCGAATGTCATATGGTCATGATATTTGGTAATTACAATGTTAAATATTAAGGATCCTTTTTAAAACTGATGAGTCAATTAAAATCACGTAAAGAATAATAATCAACCTAGAAACTCAACTTATTTTGTAAATATTTGCTCAAAACTATACAAAGGACACTGATCTTTGACTATGTAAGTTAAAAGATGTACTGAACTATAAAAATATGACCATTATTTCTAAATTATGTCTTACATAAGCTCAATATTTATAAATAATCATCTCCTTTTAACTATAATAATCCTTCCTAAACTCAAATATTAGGAAGTCTTAAAACTAGAAGTTGTTTTGACTAGAATTTAACCATTCTTTAAGAAGAACCTATGTTTTTGCCTTACAAAACATACATATAGGAAATAAAACACTTAAAAAAACAAGGATATTTTATTTCAAAGTGAGTAATCAACTATAAAGGTTAAGAATCCTTTAAATGTAATGCATGGATTATCACAGTTAATCAAATAGGCCCTCATTCTAGCACTAATGAAGCTCTTCATGTTGATGCTTTTAATTGCCTCATAGGTTCTCTTAGTGTTGATGAACACTTATCATTTTTGGGCTATGAAATTAGAAAGCATGAGTTACTTTTTATGATAATTTTGGGATGTCTGTGGTGAAATAGAAGTTGAGTGTGAAAGTTGTCCACAATATTTGTTTAATTTAGTGATTGCGAGCCACCAAGGCCCTATATTTATATCTTCATGATACTTCCTAATCTACAAGATAATCTAAATGGTTATTTGATAATGATAATTAAATATAAAGTTAAGTAACTTTGTCATAATGTCTAAGATGGAAGCCTACAATTATGTTTCCTTTTCTACCTTACCCTCTATTTTCTTTATTTTTTTTATCAAGATTCACTTTAGTTTAAAAATCATTATCAAATAACCATTCATATTAGCTTGTAGATCAGGAAGTATCACAAAGATACGAATACAAGACACTAGTGGCTCCCAACCAACAAATCAAAAAAATATTATGGATAGCTTTCACACTCTACTTTTATTTCACCACAAACATCTAAAAATTATCACAAACCACAACTCATGCCTTGGACGTTCATATCCTTAAAATGAAAAGTGTTCATCAAAACTAATAGCACCAATGATGCAATTAGAGTCATCAACATGCATTTTATAAATTATATTTTCTATGTACTAACAATAGAGATAAGTATGAAGCTCTAAGTTTGGGATTATAGTTTATGTTGAAGAACAATGTAAAATAGATAAAGGTATTTGGTGACTTAGAGTTGGTAGTCTATCAGGGAAGAACCAAATATCATTGAAAATTGTCTTATATAAAGAGATATAAACATAGAGCATGGGATTTAATTGAGAGATTTAAAGCTTTCAATATAGTATCACTTCCAAGGGAGAAAAATAAGGCCATTGATTCACTAGATACTACTACTTCCAATATTGAGCCATTATAAAAGTATGAGGTAAAGAGATTTTATATTGAATTGGTCCCTTATCCCTTTATTCTAGATAATGTCATAAATTTTTATGTCTTCAATGATGATCAGTGATTATTCAATTTTCAACTAATTTAAGGGATTTCAAGTCCTAAATCATTAATGATAAGGACATTAACCACATATATCAAGAAAAAATAGATAAATAGGTCATTCTTCATCTCAAAGAAAATTGGATTCTAGCTAGCTTAGTCTCCTTGGAAAGATCAATTGACTTAGATCCTCAAGCACAATAACTCAGACAACCCAAGGTCAATGAATTAGACTTTAAGAGATAAAACTTAGGAGATGACCATGACCTGCATTATGTGAATATTAGCCTCAACTATACTATGGAGGAAATACAATGAGTTAAGGATTTGATTTATCAATATAAGGATGTTATCACTTAGGCATATGAAGATATGAAGGTATAAGACCCATAGGTCATCATTCACATGATTCCCATGAAGCAAGACCATAAACAATTTAAAAAGAAGTAAAGGATAGTAAATATTTTTCTAGAGCAAGGAAGTGGAGAAGTTAGTAAATTCCAAACTCATCTTCCCAATATGACAGTCTACCTGGGTGGTTGATTTGGTCCCAATTAGAAAGAAAAGTGGTGAGATTAAATTACATGTGGATTTTATAAATTTGAATAGGGATTTTAAGAAATATAATTATCCTTTACCTTCTATAGATGAGGTAATATATATAATGAATAGATCTAAAATGATGTCCTTTTTGGAAGGATTTTTAGGTTATAACAAGGTACTAGTGTAGCCTGAAGACAAAATCAAGATGATGTTTACTATAAAATGGGGTACTTATGAGTATAAAAGAATGTTTTTTGGCTTGATCAATATAGGAGTTACCTTCTAACATGTCATGGATCATGAATTCAAGGGACTAATAGTAAAATGCATAATCATCTATATGGATGATCTCATATTGATTTCAAAGAATAGAGAGGATCATGTAAGTCACCTACAATCTATATTTAAGAGATGCAAAAATTTTAGGATTTCATTAAACCCAAATAAAAGTATATTTAGAGTCACTGAGCGGAAACTCTTAGGACATATTATCATAAAATATGGGATCACTATCAATGTAGATAGAATAAAGGCAATTTCAAAAATTCAATAACTAAAAAGTATGAAGGAGCTCAAGTCATTATTTAGGAAAATCAACTTCATGAAGAAGTTTATCTTAGAGTTTGAAACAATTATCAAACCTCTAAATGACATTCTCAAGAAAGATGTTAAAATAGTGTGGAAAACTAAAGCTAGCAAGTATTTATAGGATATAAAGGAGGCCATATCTTAGGCTCTATTATTTATTAATCCAAACTTCACAAAAGATTTCTATCATATTCATTGTCTTTAGAACACAATATTACTATGGTTATCACATAGAATAAGGATGAAATTGATCATCCAATTGCCTTCATGAGCATAAATCTAAAGTATGTAAAGCTTAAGTATTCTATGATCGACAAGTATATTTTTTCTTTAGTAAAAAGAATGAATAAATTTTGGTATTACATATTTAGGAACAAAACCATTACTATTGTATAAGATCCTACTATCAATCTCACCCTATCACAAAATGAGATGGAAGAACATCAAGGCAAATGGATAGCTAAAATCTAGTAATTCAACATAGAGATTAGGCCTACAAAGATCATTAAAAGATAAGGTATAGTTTAACTCATGACTGAGCTTGATCCTCAAATCACTATTAAATAGGTATGTTTGGCACAAGTTTGTAGAAGATAATGGTATATAGATATAATATAGTATGTCCTTATAAGAACTTGCCCCCTAGAGCTTAGTAGAGAAAGAAGGAGAGCTTTGAGGCTTAAATATACTAATTTCATGATCAAGAAGGGAGTCCTGTACATAAATAACTACAAGGGTATTTATCTTAGATGTGTATCTAAAAAGGAGGATAAGGAAATTATGGATAACTTACATTAAAAGATAGGTAGTGGTCACCTTGAGGGGAACACAACCCATTAAATCTTGAGGTTGGGTTATTATTGGCCAACCATCTTTAAGGATGCACATATGCATGCCAAGAACTACCATGAATGTCAAGTATTAGCTAAGACTTAAGTACATGCTATAATGCCTCTATAACTAGTTATTGAAATAAGGTCATTTTCATAGTGGGGTTTAGACTTTATTGGTATAATTAACCCAAATTCCTTAGTAGGCCATAAATTTGTGCTTATGGATATAGAATATTATACTAGTTAGATAGAAGCGATTTCTATAAAGAATAGTAGAGTACAATATGTTATTCAATTTTTGGATAAACACATAAAAACTATATTTAGCATGCTCATCTATTTGGTGTGTGACAATGGACTATATTTTATATCAACCAAATTCACTAAATGGGAACATGACAATTAGATCATAATCAAGTAAACTTCTAACCGCTACCCTTAGGGAAATGGATTAGTAGATTCAATAAATAAAAATCTGATTGATGTAATCAAGACATTAGTAGGAGACAAGCCTAGTGATTAGCACAATCTACTAAATTGTGCTCTTTACACAAATAAGATGAGATACAAGCAAGCCTTGAAATATTTGCCTTACCTACTTGTATATGGTTGTAGACTAATTTCCCCCATCACATTGAAACTATCCAACTATTAGTTCATAAAATATTACATGAAACCAAATGATAAGGTAGAATCAAGATTTATTGATATAATAAAAATAAAGGATTTAAGGATTGAAGTCTTGAAAGCATTCAGTAAACACCAAGATGTAGTCAAAAGGTGGTTTGATAAAAGAGCCAAAGTCAAAGAATTCAAACTTTTAGATCTGGTGCTACTATGTGAACAAATCCCATGAAAAGAAAGGAAAAGATGATAAATTTTCCCCATTATAGATTGGACCATATCAGGTTTTATAGATCATGGGAAATAACACATTTTATCTAAAAAACTCCAAGTCAATGAGCTTACATATCATGTCAATTGATAGTTCTTGAATCACTAATTCAAAGTTATTCCATCTATAGACATTACTGACTAAGAAGATTCAAATAAGTTTATATGTAGGACTAGAGTTGAGTTTCATGATTTCTAGTTTATTTTCTCACTTTCTATTTTAATTATTCTACTTTTTAGTATTTTATTTTCATAGATTAGATTTTCATTCTTTCTAGAGTAATTTCTTGATTTCTAGATTAGTTGTTCTTTATTTTCTTTGGAATTCAAGGTTTTTTTTTCTCTAGTTACTTCCCATCTAAAATTCTAAAATAATTAAGTTTAAGACTTTTAGAAAAGGGGAAAATTAATCTCAACATAGTGGGGGATAGTTTATAGACTAGGTTTATTTTTGTGTTTTGAGATTTTAGGACAAAGGGAAGTGATCAAAAGATTGTTTTAAATTATGTCATAATTGAAGTGTCTTACCAAGCACGTGGAAGTTATTCTTGAGGTAATTCATATAAATTTATAAAGTTTTCTCATTTTTGGGATCAAATACAATCATCATGTTAAATACTTACTAGAAGTGACAATTTTGAGTAAAGATATGGTTGGGAGGGACATTATAGTAATAATTTTCTTTATAATTACAACAACTCACTATGTTTTTATCTCCTCTCTTTCCCATTGATCTAAACATAATAAAATAAAAGAGATAGAGATAAAGAACCAATTATTTCAAATGATTAAAAGAAAATTAAAATAGTTCACATGATAAAATAAGGTTAATGCACCACACATCATGGTAGAATAAGACAATGGAAAGAGTCACAAAGAAACCTAAGGTCTCTTTGTCAGGGATATGGATGCCTAGATGGCATCAAAGGAATGAATGATATTATTTTCATTAATTATCTTTAACATATACTAAAATGAAACCTACAACTTCATCAATACCTTCTAAAACACTCATCATAGCAAGGGCTAAATAAACTGCACATTTAATACACATAGATTCAAGGAATTAGAAGGCAAGTATGTTGTGTGAGTTAACCTGGGAATCTCTTTCATGTTTCTAATTTAAGTATTTCTTATGACATACTTTAATATTGGTCTAAGTTTATGAGACTAGAGTTATGGGTTCTTGAATACTTACGAGTATTCCCCCTGTAAGTCACCATTTATTGTACCCAATACCCCCTTTTCTAGAAAAAAAAAGGGGATCGACCTTTTTTAATTTTAATCTTAATATGAAGCCCCATTTTTTCATGTGTGTTTTTAAAAATTTGGGAAATGTAAGTTATTTCAATTTTGGCAAAATGGTATTGGAATTATATTTTATGAGACTAACTTTTGTATTATAGAGACTATTCCCTGAGTTTATATCTTCTGGATAAATCTTTTAACCCTTGTGCAAATTATCATTTTAGATTTTATGTTTGGGGTGTTATTTTCCCTATATTATTTTGGGATTCACATATAAAAGGCCTTATTTTGTTACGAAAACTATTGCAGACATTTTTTCCAAGATAATTCTCCCAAAGGGATTTGGCCTATAGACTCTTTACCTTATGTGATTTTAGACCACCTACATTTTACCTAGACAAATTCCATGATGAGCTATCCCTTTGACCTTATCCAACCTACCCTTTAAAACTTTTAGAATACCCTTTAGATGTATGAGATCACCCTTTAGGAATTTTGAAAGTGTCCTTCCACCTTTATGAACTAGACCCTTTGGGCAAACTTTTACCCCAAAGTAGACCCTTCAAATTTTGTCCACATACCCTTTAGGATATTTTTAAACTATCCCTTTGGCCTTTACCAAATTAACCACTTAACCCCTTTTTTGACCACTTATTTTGGGAACATACCCTTCAATTTTTGTGTGATCAACCCTTCAGGCCTTTTGTCCCAAATACTTTACCCTATAGGATTTATCCTTTAAGATATTTACTTTGACCCCTTTACCCCATGAAAATTTCCCTTTGGAATTTATGTTTTGGACCCTTTCCACATGAACATACCCTTCAAGACTTTTGTCCTAGACCTTTTTTCCCTTAGCTAATTCCTTTAGACATTTTGTTCAAGAGAATATAAACCCTTCAGAGCAAGCTACATTCCCTTCAAACTTTATGTAACCTACCCTTCAAGACTTTTTAAATAACCCTTATCCATATGAAATTACCCTTCAATAAATTTCAAAAGTGACATTCATCCTTTATGAAGTATACCCTTTAGGACTTTTATTATGGATAAAATTCCCTATGAAGTGGACCCTTCAGATCAAAAGTACCCTTGGGGGAATCTAAAAGTACCCTTCATACCTTCAAAATAGCCCTTCGAGATAATTTATTTAGGACTTTTGCCTAGATGAATCCTTATAAAAAATTATTGCAGACATTTTGTTTAAATACCCTAAGAGAATTAATCTATTGATGTTGACCCAAAAGCATTTTTTTGGTGTACACCCTATGTACACTATTACTCATAATACTACTATTGTCATCATACTTAGCCAAAATAAAATTAAAAAAACCTCTTATTAATTCTTTAAATACCCTTTCCAACCTTTGCTAACAAATTTGAAATTATATGTGAAATGAAATTCAATTGAACATTGTACATTTATATCACAAAAACTTATATTTAATACAAGATTTTATGTAGGTGATATGCTATGATTGAAATCCATCATTTGCATTCAAGATAAATTGCATTCGATGTCTTTTTATATCTTACAATGATGAAGATCCCTGGTTCCTACTTCAAAGAGTACTATGAATAAAAATAGAAACTAAGTTAGAGATGATTTATTCACACTAGTATATAGACATATATAACATGTAGCTGATAACACAGGAAAATTATAAAACACACAATAATGACATCCACATAAAGAACATTTAAAGGTACCAATCCACCATCTCCATATTCAATTAAAGACTTAATAGAATTCATTTATACAATATTTGACACCATAGTGTTTAGAGATAAATATAGGAATTATATACCACTATGGGATGTCATTGATTTATTGGACTTATTTTTACTTGAAGATGATATGACATTGGAAAAATAGATTATTTTAAAAGGAATTGTCAGTGTTCAAATGACAAAGACTACATTTTAATTTTTCCAATCTAGAAGTGATGCCCTGCATTGACCTCTTGAGGGATTTATTATTCTCTAACAAGATATCATAGGACATGTTCTTTCATCACTCTATCAACAACATAGTGGTCGCTTGCATTTTAGGGCCAAAATTTCAAATATATTTGTCATTTAACATGCATAATGCCTACTTTGACAAACACACATTAGTGTAATTCAATGTATAGACTTTGATGGAGAAATTTTTGTCTTCATGGCTCCTCCCTAAATAAACCATTAGATCTAAAGGGAAAAAGTCAAAGGGGGCCATCCCAATTGATAGAATCAATATGGGGATATATATTATAATTACACTTCTCAATAGATTATATGGTATGACTAGCATTCACTTCATTAATTTATATTGGGTACCATTGTTATGTATGATTCTCACACATGATGCCACATACACCCTCAATGAGATCATAAGCATGTGGTTGAGGGAAAAAATTATCCATAAAGATAGGCTTCTTATACCCACTGGGGATTTATGCATGATGTTATATCTATTAGATATGGTTATGGGAGCATGATACAAAGACCTTGGTGCATTATGGAATCTACCAATGTAATATGAAAATAATAGGATTTGTGATCACTACTAGTTCATGCACATCTATTGCTATACCAAACATATGGTAAGAATCTCCAAGGATGTCTATCATTAGATTTGGCAAGATATTCATGACTCACCCATGCCTCATGTTGGGCATAATATTTTTATGAACTTGGATAAGAAGGGGGATTAATTCCTCTATGAATTTTTACTATCATCATGGTATGGGTAAACAAGGTTGGCCCCTTGTGTCTGCCAAAGTTTGTTCCAAACAAGTTAGCTAAGTAAGATATTGCCTTCTAATTATGGAAGAGCGTTGGGGAAGATTTTTCAAGGAAAAATAAATCCTTATATTTTGGTCATATCATCACCATTGGAAGGATGGAATATATAATAAGAAATCATCTTGAGGATGTAGGCCATAAATGTAGGATCTATCTTTTCCCTATACTTCCACATAGAGACTAGGATCCACACAGGTTGATTTGGAAGCATATACATGCATTCAACATACCATATAGTCATGATCCTTATGAATATAATTTCATATTTTAAAATTCTAATTTAGATGAGGAAGTGTTGGAGTGAGCACAAATTTATGGGTTATAGGAGGACCATTTAAGGATGATGGAAGATGATCATTCAGTATCGACAAGGGAGTTAGATAGTAGAAAGGTGCTCCTCAAAGGGTGGTATAATTTAAGTTTTTGAAAGGGAAAGTATAAGGAGAAATCCAAAGACTAGGTTACCTCCTCCTCCCAATGACTCCCTCTATAGTTAAAGTTGAAATTAGTAAATAATGAGCTTGAGCTATTTGAGGCTAGGAAAACTAAGGGAGGACAAGTATGGGACCTCATAAGCCTTGACATTGATAAGGAAGATAAAATACAAGAGGTTATTACTATAAGTAAAATACAAGTGCCAAATTCTACCCCCTAAATACATGTTACATTTATCAGGATAAGAACTCCAAGAGTAACAACATCATCACCACAAGACTCCCCCACTCAAGTAAGGACCCCCTTGGTTTACAAAATAAAGTATAAGACACCCATAGTTATTCCAATAGTAGAGGAATCATAAATATTGTCTACTTAGTCTCCACCTTTAGGACTAGCCATGGGAGATGTGGTGATTATCATAGACATTGAAGATGATTTAGTTAAGGAAGCTGAGATAGAGACAACTAAGGCTATGAGCCTCCAGGTAGAGTTAGTGGAACTTTCTCTCCAAAGTGCCAAATATTTTTCTTGTTTTCCCTTATCTTTTGTATGCATCTTTGAGAAATTTATTTATATATAATATCCCACTTCCATTCCTTCCACCTCTACTACTATTATTGTTCCTTTTATTTACACTTTCATCCCATTCACCACACCAATAAATTTTATTCCTACTAGTACCTCCATGATTAGTTATCTCAAGAAAAATAAGGTGTCTAAGAAGGTACATATAACTTTTACCACCTCATAGATCCACATTCAATCCACTCAAATCACCCTTACACTTCCAACTATCACTTCCATAGAGGAGACCAAAGTGACATCCACTAGTATGGGGATGAAATACAAGCCCCAAATAGTCATGGTCTATCCACTTTCTTAATATAGAAGAGTGGATTGGTCTATAATCATATTTCCTTCCCTTCTAGATGTCTTCACCAAAGCCTCTAGGAAACAATATAAATATCAAGATGATATAGAAGAGGTTGTTACCACAAGCTCTGATGCATCACAACTAGAGATTCATCCATGGATAGTGGATTTGAGGATCAAGGTTTATCAATTTCCAAACTTTAATATCATTGATATCCCATCTATTTAAACCTTATTTGATCCTCCAACTAAAGAATCCAAAGGGTGAAGAAAATAAAATTATAATTTTACAAGGGAACCTAGATCATTTTTGAGGAAAGGTAAGACGTGTTCTCCCTTACTAAAAGGCAAAATACATAGATAAGGCAATCCTTATATGAAGAAAATTTAGCAGACCTGACATAGGCACATAAGGATGTCATAATTGTGATCCACAAGGGCACAAAACTATCTTGATAGGAGATAGAGCTAGAGGTGTAAGTATTAGAGAAGAGAGTGGAACAACTCAAAGTGAAGGCCAAGATAGTGTACATTTCTATTGTAATAAAAGGTGAGGTTTAGGAATAGTTTCAAGATGTTATAACTACCTACAAGTAATGGAGTTTACTAGGGTGAAGATGGACCCTCATGTGAGCTAAGCCAATCAATTATAAAAATCTCTAAGAGATGACAGTGGTAAACTAAATATGTTAGTGGTCTACATAGACAACACACTCTACAATCATCTTGACTTAATGACTACACTAGAAGCATCTAATAACTTCATCCTTGTACTCATTAGGTAGGAGGAATCAAAATATTGGTTATATAACATTGGGTATTTGGTCCCCAAATATCATGCACATAAGGCTCATATTCTTCAAATTTTTCATGATCTAAAGTTATCTAAGGTGAAAGACTCCACTGGTAGGATAATTAACAATCTCAATTTTGATAAGCTTATCTTGAAAGTATATGATCATTTCAAATAGTAATTATAAGGTTTATAAATTGAGTAAATTGAATCAAAATTAAGCAAGGCTTGAAAGGTCACTTAATTTAGTATCTTCAAGAATAAATTTCAAATAACCAAGGATGGGCATGTGAGGCTTCTTGGACAAACAAATAAAATTCATCGACCTTCATTAATAAATTTGGATATCATATGAAAGTAGCATGAAGAAGCACATAAGGTCTATGAAAATAATGAGGTAAAAAAAAAATTAAGCTTTAGGTAGTGAAATTACATCTTTAGTTTCCATGTCAACTTGTATATTGACCAAAGTGCATGCAAATGAAAGTAAAATTTTGTATTGGTTAGTGTATTTAGATTTTTTTGAGAAAATAATTGTAAATAATTGACTTTATATTTTGTGTACATGCACACATTACATGATTTTGAAAACTCAATATTATTTATTTTTATCTCTTAGATTTTTTTTAGACCTTAGTTAGAACTACATGTTCTAAGAAACACTTGTAACCACTTGCATGAACTTGGAGGATGAGTTACCCCCTTCCCCAAGTCTATATATACAATTGTAACCCCACATAGTTTTATGGGTCATAAAATTTTGGAATATAGGGAAACAAATAATTTTGATCATAAACAAAGTGTCCAAAGTATTTTCTTTTCAATTATATGCAATTAGTTATTAATTCTATGGTTATATGATTCAATAAACCTTTAGTGTGCTATAGATATGAGTATATTCTTGAATTATTGATTGATAAATTGATTTTAGATGTGTAATATCTATTTAAATATTAGTATATGTATCAATTATTCTGAATATGTATTTATGCTCTCTTTGGTATAGTTTTATATGTGTGTGCAACAACTACCTTACATAATTCACTTGCCTAAACCATAATCTCATGATTAAAGATGTGTAATAGCTATCCTAAAAGGATCAAACTTTATTTGAAGAATTTGAACTTCCTAAATATATATTTCCTTATTCATATTATCCATGTTTGAATACATGTGTACTTTTGTTTCTAGTAATAGGAACCAATTTTAGAAAGCATAGGTTTGTTTAGAAACCAACTACGGAAATAATTCCCAAAAACCATAGAGAATTTTTCTCTACCCTACCTTACCCTCTTTTTTTGAGTTTGTTATTAAAACCTACCCAAATTATATTATAAACCAACCACCTATTAAAATCACATACATATTCACTTAGTTATAAGGTCATACCTCCATCCAAAAAACCTTATCAACAACATGCATGCCCTGCCCTTAATCCATCAAAAGGTTGAAATACACTACATACCTACAACTCATTCCTTAGAGTGTAATTCACCTCCCTTGAGATCCTAAAACATTATAGGTTACCTCATTTGACTATAGTGTACATAAAACTCACATCAATGTAATCTTATGAAAGAAAAGTATATTTTCTTAGAAGGATAAACAATAATGACACCTACTCCACTTCTATTCTTGTACCTAGAACCATGAAAGAATAAAGTTCATACACAATCATTGTCTTGGTTTGGGTTAGTAAGGGCTAGTATGACTACCTATTATTAATACATATAGTGTATCAAAAATATTTCTTATTTAATGATCTTATATGGATAATAACCATGGTTATCCACCCCCCACTCATCAAGAAGTAGGTCTGATATGCCCTCAAGTGGCTCAAGTAGATATTTATCATTTGGGTGCTCATCTTCATTAATGATAGTATAGTTGACATTGGATAAATTAGGCATATAGGGATTTAAATGGAACTTATAGGTAGGATCACACTTGATGGCGACTTTTGTTCCATTCCTAGTCTTAAAGACCATATAAAACCATGTAGAAGACAGATAGCCTCATTTCTTAGTAATTAAATCCCTAGATAAACACAATGTGAATAAGGGGGAAGACCAACCACTACAACATGTTAGGATATGGTATAATTAAGATAAGTAGATAGGATAAGTTTTAGATCTTTAAGTACACTAATAGTCTTAGTAGGAGACCCATCTAGTTATAAGACTCCCTTAGAATTAGGCTAATACCTTAACCCCAACTTGTCTATTATATATTTAGGCATGAGAAATGTACTAACCGTACTATATATCATATAATTATGTACTAAGGTATCTCTTATTATGATATAAATATATTAAGTAGGGTGTTTATTTACCTTGGTTAGTTAGGGATTATTAGGTTTACTAGTGTTGCTTTGGACCACACTTACCTTTTTTGCATGCTTCTCTAAGATGTGATGTTTGGAAAACTCTTTTTGGAGGAGAAATTTCTATCCTAGAATAAGTAATGTGTCCCATAATGGTATGGTGACATGATCCTTCTTCATTTGGTCTAAAAAATTTCTATGATGTTTAGCAGCCTTTGATTTCAACTTAGGGGCATGAGTACCACTTAAATCTTGAGTGAAAATAAGGTATGAATAAACCCTTATTATTATTCCCCTTCTCATTCTTAACATTTTAAATTGGTGGATTTTTAGGGGAATAATATTGTTCATTAGTCTCCTAGGGTGGTTGAGATGATGGAGTTTATCTCCCAACCTCTATGTCACCACACACTACCCTTATTTTATCCCTAGTATTAGTTTTAATAGGATTGTCTACCTTAATTGCATCCCCATGCTAATTGATTAAACATTATACAAAATAATTTTCTCCTTTTTGGAAGTTATGAAATGTGTTCTATGATTTTGATTGACCCACACTCATTCATTTTTAATTTTGTATTTAAAATTAAACCATGAAAGGGAACTCTCCATGTTACACAAAATGGGATTCTTTGTATTATGTAGGAAGCTGACTGTCTTACATAGGAGGAGCTTGATTTTGCTAAATCAAAGAATTTCGGTAAACACCTTCACTTGGGTTAATTGAAATATCATGAGATTGCCCCCATTGTGTAGATAATTGGCCCTATTAATCATAGTTGTTTTGAGTAGGAACCAATTCTCTTAAAGTGATGGTATAATTAGGATTGAAACTATTCTAGGGCCTTGCATGAGTGATCTACCATTAACCTTATGAGCTAGGTTGATATGAAGGAATGTTGAAATGATAAGTGTGATATGGATCTTGATAGGGATCTTGGTATGTTCTATAAGGTGGAAGTTGTTGCCTCTCCAAGGCCACTGTCTTATTGATTTGTGCCTTGAAAAACCCTTCAAGTTAAACCAATCTATCTTCCTGATTAATATCTACCTAATCATGGTTGGTTGGCATTGGTATGGGGGAATTATAGGCACAAGATATTGTATCTCTAGGAAAAAATACATGATGGGCATTGGTTTATGTTTTCCCACTTGTTTGAGATAATTTTATTCCCTTATTGCCACTTTATAGGCATCAAGTAGTGTGTTCCCACCCATGGACTATATCATGACTACTACATCAGAATTAAGGGCTATCAAATAGTATAGAAAATCATAAATAATATTGGGTTTAACTAATTTTTGGATATTATCCCAATGTTTCTAAACCTATAGTTAAATTCCACCTTAAACTCTTGAAGATCCCTTTTAATTATGGTCAATTACTCTACTAGGGACAAGTGGTCACTCATATCCTCAAAATTCTTGCATAAGCACTCCCTAAACTAATAAAAAGTGTTGATTGAAGTATGTGGGATACTTTTATACCATTGAAGTGCCTTAACCCTCAATGAAGTATCTAGTAACCTCATTTCTACATTTTCTTTCATCACATTATGTACTAAGCAGAGGTTAGCTATGTCTACAATGTGTTCAACAAGAGTCTTAGAGTTTTCTCATATGAATTATGATAGAATATTAAGTGTATTAGTAGGGATATGACCAAATTGGTTTATATTTAGAGGGATGATATCATTTAAGGGCACAAAGGCTTGGTTTTTATCCCTAGCCATTGAGGTTGTAAGAGTTGTAGTAGTACTTTATTAACTAGTATTAAGATAACTAAGGGTTGTAGGATAAGGGTTAGACCTAGGTTACCTATTCCTCCTAGTTAAATCCAAGGATAATTCAAAAAAATCAACTTATTTACCTTTTTATGAAGACCTTGTGACTAATTTTTGCATGAAATTTGAATGTAGATCTACCACTAGAGTGTTTGAAGCTCCTTGAGATCACCAAATCTTGTGAGTAGTTGCTCCAACTTGCCTAAATTATAATCCCACTAGGCATGCAAAAAACTTATAACAATATAGATTGTACCCTTGAGTCAAAGGTGTTTCATACTTGCCTCATTTAACTAATAAAATGAGATCACCTTTAGGTGTGGGTAGCCTATTCAGTGAGATAAACCTCTAGTTTTGGGGTTAGCTCCCTTGATGTATCATCTAGGATAAATTTCAAAACCTACTTGATTATCATTGAAAAAGGGTAAAAAAATTCAATGAACAAACATAAACTATGTGAGGTGATTCACCAACATGTTGTGTCCCCTTTATTTGACCCATTAAGAAAACTTATGAATAATACAAGGACTAGTGATTAACCACTCTCTCCAAAAGACTCCTAACAATCAATGCATCACATAAGGGTTATGATATATGATTAAAAATTGAGGTTCATGAATGCAAGGTATGATTTAAGACATTGTGAATCAAATTCCACTCTAATAATAATCACTAACACTTACAAACACCATGTGACCTACATAGAACAATCTTCTAGCAACTAGGTGATAAATAAGGACCTATATAACGAGATAAAACTCAACAAATTGTGAAAATAAGCAAATATAAAACACACTACACTAGTATAGAGAAGCTAAAATAGTCCTTATAAGTTTAAAAGGTACAATTTTAGTAGAGTTTCTTTACACCAAGCTAATAGATGCTTACAATAGCCTTATAGCCTAAATTTATAGAACATCAAAAAGATAGAGAGAAGAAGAATGTGTCATAAAAGTGTGGAGGAGAGTCCATGATGACCATAATTCACTTAATAGTTACTTAAAAACATGAATAGGTATTATTAATAGATACATTACCACTCCCATGCACTGTCTTGGTTGTAAAATGGTTCTTAATGAACCCTTGGGCATAAAGGTGTGGTGGATGGGCTTATTTTGGTCATAGTTGAACCCATGATAATGATTATATGCACCTTTTAAATGATCCATCACTTTATTTACATTTAATGGGAGGTCATTCACTCATTATCAAATGTATTTACTTGATTCAACCTATACATTACTCACCCAATTGCCACCCTTCATCTCATTCTCATCCCATTCAATGAATTATTATAATAGTGAGCAAAAGAACTACAAGATTGAGGATATTAGGTGAGTGATGAGTCTTATAATGACTTTTATATATTGTTATAGTAATGTTTCTACCTTTGAGAGTCTCATCATTATACTGAATAGGCCTAAAATACTCTTTCCTTGGTGCAAATAAAGGTTATCTTTGTAATTAGGTTGAATTTTGATTATTAGGAGTATATTAACTAATTTTTAAGTTTAAGAATTATTTTTTAAAGTTAATCCAACCTATATGTATTACCAATAAGTCTTTTTACTAACTCAAAACCCTTAACATGCTTGGAATTATAAAAATAAACTAAAAACTAGACCTCAAAATCCATTTTCCTACATATTTGGCCTCACATGTTATAAATTAATGATGTAAATAGGTAATTTAAGACATGTAAGTGATTTAATTATTATTTAATTGTGAATTGTGGGAATTTTAATCATTAGGAAGAGTATCTTTCTCATCAGGTTGTCCATTAGGGTTTTAGAGGGTTTAGAGTGGCCTAACATCTTAATGATGGTTTATAGAGTACATGCCTTATATTGTAAAATTAATGCCATGAATTATTATCACATATACCCCCTAAAATATCCCTAATATATCGTGGTTCCATACATCTTCTACTTTTAATTTTGATTAAAGGTTAGTAGTCCTCGAGCTTTCACTAGGCATTTTGGGTGCACTAATAATATTAAAGATCATTCATAGAACTTCACCCCTAAAATAAACTATCCACCCTATATATTAATTATATAGTTATCCCAAAATTTCCATAAGATCATTAGGACACATGGATTTTTTTGTTTAATATATGATCACTTGATCTGACAAGTCAAAATGGCAGACTAGGTTGATGGAGTTTGAGGGAGGTAGTTAGTTCAAATCACTAATTAACCTAAATTATTATTCCTAAAACACCTTCCTCAAGACCTATACTATAATAATATATATTTTATTTCCTTATGTCTTCTTTGTGAGGTTTAATATGTCAGAAGAAATAAGTTGAGGGTTGAAGGAGGGTTTTAGGCATTATAAGCATAAACGGAGCTTCAAGACCTTAGACCATTTACAAGTGTATTAGTAACTTTAGGGTCTTCTTAGAAAAATATTACATCCAGTTTAAATATTTTTAACAATCTCACAACTAATTAGATAAATATATCTTTCTTTTTTCTCTTCTAGGTTTGTCATGACCATCCTTGTATCACTCTGAGTGCTTAGACTAGTCAATGCCAGAGACCTGAATGATCTATATCCTTCATTCCTTAATGTTAAAGGAGTTGGAACCCACCATAGAATGTAATTTCAATATTTTTCAACACTTATTTTGGATTTATTACCATTATTACTATAACAACATTCTCTTCTAATCATACATAAACACACAAACCTATGTGTTATGATCTCTTAGTTAGGCCTTGGAAACTCTCTTAGACTGACTCTCTCTTGAAGGATTTTTAAGGTCATAAAGATAGTATAAAAATAATATAGGACCCTCTTTCATATATTTTTTTTTCTTACACAATCAAACCAAGATAGGTATCCATCTTACTAGGTATACTTATATGTATTTGGATGACTTTTCCATACAGAGTTAGAGGGTCCTGAGTCAACTTGTTTTGGTCACTCTTTCATATCTCTTTTTTTTTAAATAACATAATATTTATACTCTACTCCTTTTCTTATAATATTTACTCATTGTGTATATACAATTTCACTTTTAAGGTTGGAGAGAACCTATTTGTAGTCGTGTAGGTGGTGGTTTGGGGAATTTGACTATAAATGGAGTCCTTTTATAGGTCCATGTTGGGAACCTAGTTGACCTTTCCTAAACCTCAATAAAATTTTTAAGGTAGTCATTTTCACAAGTATATATCCCTCTTTTAGATCTACCTAGTCTTAAATTTACTTGGTGATTAAGGGGAAACCTTTTGAAATTTGGGCCTGAACTGACATTCTAAACTTTGTCATTTGATTCTTAATAATTTACACACTTTAATGGGATTCCTATTTTATGTTTCCAAATTCCTTTCATATAATTATATAAAAATTGGCCATAGTCTCATTCTTAATATTATGCATGAACACTTAAACCTATAGGTACATCAAAAAATCCTTTTGGAGCCATGAGTCTAAAACCTAGAACTCATTATGGGGTAAAAATAGCCTAATGAAATCATTATATAATAGATGTCCTTTAGGAGACCTCATGTGTACTATCACTTTCCCTTAAATACTACCTATTCAAACCTTAAACATCCCTATTTAGATACTCATAAAGGAATTTCATTTGGAGCTGAGGAATCAAGCATCTTGAGGGAGAAATTGAAACCTTAGAGTTCGAGAAAACCTAAAACAATGCTAATAAACATCAAACCTTATTAAAAGGCTTATCAATGTATTTGGAACTAGTTAATGGTTTTTTGTCTTGAGTTCCATAAAGAGGCTTATTTATTTGAGAGAGGGAGCTCCTACACATGACTATAAAACCGTTGTAACTTTAAGAAAACACCATACATATGCTCTTATATTGAAGATATAATACCATGAGAATAACTAGGTTATGTTTGGAACCTTTCTCCTTCCTTCACATTGTGAGCAGTTATGATCTTGAAGGGGATTTGTTCTAAACAAATGGTGAATAAGTGAGGTATGTGAATAATATAGAAGAATCTATGTAAACTTGCACTAATCCTTTTCATGGTATTTTCCTTCATGAAACACAAAATCTTATATATAACCTATAATCTTCCAACCTAAGAAGAATGTGTGTTGATTTGTCCTTACAAGTACAATGAGAACATGCCTATATGGGTCCAAGACACTTAATAATACTTTATATGCATTTATATACGATCATTATATCACAATTAGCTCAATTTTTTTGTAAATATTCCTATAACTAAGCTTATGGGGTTTATAAAGGGCTTAAAACCACATGTGGGTCTTGGTTATTATTCCTAAAGCTCATGTCCTTGATATAAAAACCAATTCCATTTATTTTAAGCTTTGTAGGTACCCTACCTCTAGATAAGTTCTCTGGCTCTGACTCCCCATGTACAGATTGTACCATTTATCCCAAATTAGCCCTTGTGAACTTGTTAAGGGCTTGATGGAGATCTTGCTACCATTTATACCTTTATATTAACACTTGGGACATGAATTATTCTCCATTATTCCTTTAAGGTATCCCAAATAATATTTCTAACCTTTTATAACTCTTACCTATCCATAAAACTTCATATAAGTCTAGTAAACACCTTTAAGGCATCATTTTCTAGCATTTTCTCGGGTCTGAGATCTTGAAAGGCCACTAGTGGGCAATGGAAGGGAAATAAGGAGTCAAATATCTTTTAAAAATATATGATAAAAAAATATGAAGCTAAAATGTCATTTTTCACATGTGTAGACACCTTTATGGTGGATGAGAGGTGTTTGGATCCTAAAAAAGCTAACTTTTACATATAAACTTATCTTAGAAAGATATCTTCATGACACTATGGCCATTTTTTAGACTTTAAACTCTTTATAATAACTCAATGATGTCGTAAAGGATGTAAAAATATAATTCCCATGGTTTAGACACCATTTATAAGGTATAAAATGCATGATTTGAAATGAAACTTTAGTTGGGGGTAAAATACCTTGAATATACTAAATCACCTTAAACTATTATAAGGTATTATATAAGGGTCATCATCCTTCTTCAAATTAGCCCCTAATATCCTAATTACTACCCTAATTTATGTAATTTATTAACAAGTTAAAATGAACATATGATTGGATATAAACTACAATGTGTTAGATCACCTTCCTTGAGTCTATTTAGACCACAATGGCCACCTCAAGTCTTGTGACATGACTCACTAATTAAACCTCCTACCTCCTTTCCTAAGGAAAATTGACCCTCTCTTTAGTTGTCAATAAATTTCAAAGACTTAAGAAGATGACCAAGGATAATTTTAGGTGTTTATTGGTAATATGTTGACCCTTTGTAATCCCAAAGGTAGAAAATGTCAATAATATCACCTACATAGACTACTAGGGATTTGGGAATCTAGGTGGTGCCATGAGAGGTTACTAGAGAGTAAAAGGAATAGGTAAAGGGATCTATTTAGGTGATGTTTATTGGTCCTAATCCAAACATATCTCTAAGATGCTACTGATGTGAAAAATGAGTTCTTATGAAACCTAAGGTTGAGCTATTATGAGTTTAACCACTTGAGGCTAGGCCACTTAGAGATGAACTACCTGAGATTGAGTTGCTTGAATTGTAGGACGTGGTGGAGGTAGAGCTAATGGATGAAGGATAAGAGATTGAATAGAAGAATTCTAATGAGGTAAATATGTTAGGACTCATTGTATAATTCTACTCAAAATCTAGGGGAGTTAGACAAACATCTTATTCATTCAAATCCAACATGGAAGATGAAAGGCTAGCCTGCATAATTCACTATGCTAAGCCTACTTTCCTTTCTTATTCTTCTTTGTCTCAATTTAAGTAAACACATATTGATCATCATCTAAGTTTATATATATCTCATCCTACTCATGGGTCTAGTGGCCATAGTTTATGTGTAGGTAGGCCTGGTACTTTTATATATGAGTCTAGATGACACCATGTAGATCCTAGTATAGATGTTCAACCTTTTCTAGGGTAAAGGAGTCATTTTATAACACCATTATTTATATATATGGAATGGTGTGTGTGTGTGTGTGTGTGTGTGTGTGTGTGTGTGTGTGTGTTTGTGTGTGTGTATGGGGTACCTGATGGTAATTGAGAGTGGTGGAAAGGCCTTCATTTTGTGGTTGATGTAATGCCTGAATGTGCCCTCCACCATTTGATATGTTATCTATTATTTGGATAAATAGTATGGGACCTAATTGGGTAAGTGGATGGGAGCCTTAAGAGCATATTCCAACCAAATTATTATATCCTCTCTATTATATCAATAATCCCAAATGGATTTATGAGATTCCATAATCAGCTTTAAAAAAATGAGGCATCAGTGCCTTGTTTATGGACATATATACCATAGGGTAGAAAGGCTCACAAATATCTTAGATGTGGATTTGATAATGGTAGACGTATAGTTTTTTTTAAAACTAAATGGACCACCACACCTTTGATAACCCATGTTATGAAGGTATAATATTTAAATGTGAGTGTTGTATAGATTACATATACCAATTATCTCAACATGTAGAAGTCACCTCATCCTTAGGCATCTCCCACTACCTTAATCACATTGAAACTGATCACCACTCCAAAGTCATGGACTTGATCACCCTTGAGGATTATTTAGAGTAGGTAAATCCATAAAAGGTTGATGTGCATGTATTTACTTTCCCTAAATAATCAATCAAGAAGTATCATCTCAACATGGATTCCTAACTTGAAGGTGTGAATAGTGTATAGATTTACATCTATCTTTTTAACCATTTAGCATCAAGATTCTCTACCTATTCCTTGAGGATGTCATAAACTTAGTGAGTGTTGGTATAGGTGGTCACTATATCTAAATCATAGGTAATTATATAATCAGAGAGGTTATAGTAGTCTTTAAATTTACTTACCAAGATGTCCATGATCTAATGTTCGTAACTCATAAAGTAGACCATGTTGTGGACACCATCCTATGCTCATTTAAACATGAGTATAAATTTTCCAAAAAAATCATCATAGGGGAAGACCTTTGACTTATATATGGCTCAGTGTATCTTACAATTATCATATGCTTAAAGGTAATTTTAAAACTATGCCTCATATTCATCATCACATCCAAGAGATTTTCACACAAGGTAAATGGCCTTGGAAATCTCATTATATTGATTTAAACATGTTAATCCACTTAAAAATGTGGTGTCTCTATATTTTGTCTTGTTTTTAGGGTTAGAGGATGAAGTAGCCATTATATTTGGGATGGAATTTTTTAATATAAAACCCTAATCAAAGAGAAACATGGAGGGCTCTCATATGAGAGTAAATCAAGGATTATATTCTAGGAAATTAAGAGTAATAAGGGATAATGAGTTCACCTAAGGGTACATATAGATATTTTCATACATATCTTACATTTACGGCACTTGCTAGCTCACTCGATGTGAATTCAAATTCATGTTATTAGCTTTATCTTCCCATTTATTTCCTATTCTAGACTTAAACTCAGAGATCATGTTAAATCTAATCATCAAGAAAAGTGATACATTTACATGTGGTCATGCTTACCTAGGATCTAAAATATCTATTATATATAGGATACCATCCATTTTAACCATTATTGATGTGGCACTTTTTTATTGGGTTGGGTTCTCCCAAGATATGACATTTTTGATAGATCTAGGAAACTAACCATTCTGACAGTGGGGTACCTTGATTGGTGGGAGATGACATGTTTTAACACCTTTATAAGAAATCCACGTGATATTTTCCCATTTTACCACTCCTCCTACCAATCTATAAAAAAAACTAAGTAAAAGTAAATAATTGGGACAAATACATACACTCACCTAGTCACTAGCTAAGCTCCACAATGTACCACGTAAGATTCTAGAAGATTAAAACTCTAAGAGACTAAGTCTATATGAAATTTAATATGAAATCAAACCTATTACAAATATATCACATTAAATATTCTAAGTAATAAATCACCTAGTTTATTTTAGGACACAACCAAGACTCGGTTCTGTTAACTTCATAGGCCACAGGGCTCTCAAGAGGGATCCATTTTCTGTTACAAATATAAAATACATTTGGGAATACTAGTGTAAAATAAGATTTTGAGGATTGTATTAGAAATAATTTGGTTTTAATGAGAATAAAATATTAGAAACTTTTATTTTGATCATTTTATAGAGACCTGTTCCCCCCATTTATTCAAACAAGTGGGTGTGTTAGCCACAACACTCCTCCAACACATTATGGGTACCCACTAGATTGGATTATTGGTGTTTATAGATGAAATTTACCTCCTATTATTTAGAGGCCTTATATTACCTTTGGTTATAGTGAGATTAAGTATGATGACTTTGATCTTCATTCTATTTTTGTTAAAGCATACCTTTATAAACGCATTATATGTAGTGTTATGATTGACAATGGTACAAGCGATAATGTTTGCACTATGACATTAATTAAATAATTGGGTTATACTCATCATGATTTTCATCTTTATACAAGATGAGTTAGAGAATTTAATGTGACCTCCCATAAGGTTCTTGGTGATATTGACCTACCTTTATAGGCTGTGATGTCCCTTACTTAGGGCCTCCTTTTTTCCAAGCAAAAGCTCTGATACCACTATAATATCCCTTTCAAATAGGGAATATAGAAATACAACAGTTCTGAACAAAGATACACTTTTTGCCAAAATAATTTCAAATATGAATAAATAAATCAAAATATAATCTCTCAATAGCAAATCAAAGATCTTATCACTTGTTCTTCTAGATGATTACACAATTGAGTCTCTGTCATATAAATAAAATAACGTGAAATATTCTATCTTGAAACCCTCAGCGTTTGTAAATCTAGAAATTCAGCCTGAATCTAGAAAATTCTATCTTAGCTTGCTGTGTCTAACACAAAGTCACTAGCATCGATCGATATTCTACCGATGTCGGTCACTGTAGGTCCTTCTCTACCGATGTCGGTCTTTAGTTGGCTGATGTCGGTCACTGGGGATCTCTGTCTGCCAAGGTTGGTGTCTATGTGGATTTGTACGGACCTATACAGACTTCATATGGCCACCAATTAAGCACAACCTACCTATTTTTAACCCCTGATCTGAAAAATATATGTCTCTAATACAGAAGATCTCTATCTTTATAATTTATTAAATCAAAAACTGAATAAAGAAATACCTGAAATACTATGATAACTTCTGTGTGAAGCTATCTCTCAAATCTATACTTCTGTGATAACTTCTATATGAAGTTATCTCTCAATTTGGCAATAAATCAGCTGATATCTCACAGCCTCTAAATCGCACACAATGAAGAGTTGACATTCTCCACTGCAATGGAATCCTGGAACCCTTGGCTCAGTCTTCATAGAAGAATTCTTCAAAATCAATCATCAATAATCCATGGCTAATCAATAATGGCCTCCATGACAAACCCTTATACCCTCAAAAGATATGCTTGCCCTAATTAGGGTTTTTCTTAAATTAGAATTAGGGTTTCTAAATTAAAATTAGACCAAATAATTAATATTTGATTAAATCAATCAAATATTAATATCTCCCTCAATACATGTCCAATCGAGCCCAAACAAAAGCCAACTCAAAAATTTTTGCTAAACGAAGCCATGCCAATGTCCATCAAGACCCTCTAACCATCCTATCAGCCTATGAGGGTCACATAATAGGCTAACCATGAACTCAGAACATGTCAGCTAAAAAGGGGACATGACAATCCACCCCTACTGATATTACTTACCCTCAAGCAATCGCTGAATGATACACCCATCAATCCACCTAGATCCTAAATGTAGTCATGATCTACCATGCTATCAATCAGTGCAAAATCCATGCCATGTCCATCCCTAGTACTAAGATAAGCACCCCAACATCCAATCCATAAATGAAAATTAGGAAGCAACTCAAGCAAACTCCATACCTAAATAATATCTAAATCTAGATTGTGAAGGCTAGAAAGAGTCATATCATCATCAACCTATGACCCAACTGTAACAGAAGGCTGAGTCCCTACCACATGTGATAACTCCTAAAATGAACTCACCTTAAGACCAAGCTCATCCTAATATCTCTCTTATTTTGGTGTCAATGTGCACTCATCATCGTACTATATCATGTCATGTGGTATAGGCATCTCCATCCAATGAAAAAACATATATCTGAAGCTGCTGCCCTATATTGCCTTAAGAATATGTGTCTTCCCATCAACATCAAATAGAACCTCCATGTCCTTGATACGAAGAGTAACTTCCTCAAATGAATGAAGCCACTTCATACCTAGGACTAAGTCTATATCCCCCATGTTCACCACATAATAATCAGCTTTGAACTCATAGTTGTTCAAGCGCAATGGGAGGTCTCTAATCATACGCTCACACCTAAGAGTGTGACCATCGACTACCTTAACTCTGATGCCTCAAAATCTTTGGTAGTGAGTCCATGCTTCTCCATAAATCTAGCATCTATGAAATTATGTGTGGCTCCTGTATCAAGAAGGGTGATGACCTTCTGCCCTGCCAAAACTCCACAAAGTCTGAATGACTCATCTGATTGAATGCTAGATAGGCATGCCTCCTAATGTGAAGCTCTAACTCTACCTCTACCTTAGGCTCTGAAGCCTCTGCCTTTGCCCCCTTAAAACTATTCTACTATTCATAATCCTTTGAATCTAAATCCACATAATATGCCCACATCACATGATTCACCTTGCCCTTAGGCCTCAAAGGACAATCGTGATGGATATCATATGGACCTTTGCAGTAGAAGCAAAGCTTCTTCCTATGTAGATCATTAAGCGCCTCATAATCCAAAGGTGGTGCTGCTGGATTAGCCTTTGAATCATTCTTTACACCTGATTTATCTATGTTGAAATCTGGTCTCTCTGTATCTACATTGGAGCACTTATGGTCTCTAAATGAAGAAGTACCTTTAGAGTTAAATTTATGGGATGGGGCTGCCATCTCCATTATACACACCTTCTTCATAGCTCCCTATAATGAAGGAGGATCAAAGGCTTTGATCCAACCTCTCAATGGTTTTGTCAATCCCTCCATGAAGAGAACTACCAATCTACGCTCGAAAATATTGGGCACCATGACTGCCAATCTCTGAAAGTCACCAATGGACTCCAAGTTACTTGTTTGTCTCAACTATGCCAGATCTTGAAAGTAAACCTTGGGATCTTTCTTGTCAAACCGCTCAACCAATCTATCCACAAAGTCCTAGTACTCTGTCACCTGGTTATGCTAAAGTGTTGCCATACCATGGTACCACCAATCATGTGCTACTCCATCCAAGTTCAAAGTGGCATATTTGATGGCCTCTATCTCTGACATCAGTCTTAATGCCAAAAAGGTGTCAAGCTTGTGAACCCAAGCTTGAGCTGTCATCTTGCCACTACCATCAAAAGTAGTCAAAGAAAGCTTACCGATAGCCTTCTTCAGCTCACTGAATTGAACTCTAGGCCTCCTATCCTGTCTAACTAATCTATAGTGCTCTCTCCTCAACTGAATAAAATGATCAAAGGATGTCCTCTCTTGAACATGAGGAGGTAATAAGTCCCACTCATCATTTGCAGCCATGTAAACATTTACAAATGGGGAATTTCCTACCTCGTCCTCTGCTAGTGCCTCTAGTTCTTCTTGAACAAATGTAGGATGTGTAGGTCTATCCACTATTCTAGAGTGGGTCTGCTATGGTCTCTGATTAATCGTAACACTCCTATCATCTCTTTATTCCCCATTCTATTTATCAGGGGTGTTCATCCCCCTTATCATAGTCGTAAGTGCCTGTAGTGTCTGATTCATCTGTTGTTGGCTTGTCATCATAGCACGGTGAAATTCCTTGGTGTCCTGATTAGCATCATACCTGTGGCCCCTGGGTGGGCTACCCTCATGTCTGTCACTCATGATAATCCACTGCTATTCTAACAACTGGGTACCTTCAAGCAAGGCTCTACTACGTGTGTTATACCTGTGTGGTCCCAACTCTTGTGGCTACATAAGATTGTCACACCCTTAGGATGGCGGGATTTAGCTTTGATACCACTATGATGTCCCTTACTTAGGGCCTCCTTTTTTCTAAGCAAAAGCTCTGATACCACTGTAATATCCCTTTCGAATAGGGAATATAGAAATATAATAATTCTGAACAAAGATACACTTTTTGCCAAAATAATTTCAAATATGAATAAATAAATCACAATATAATCTCTCAATAGCAAATCAAAGATCTTATCACTTGTTCTTCTAGATGATTACACAATTGAGTCTTTGTAATACAAATAAAATAACATGAAATATTCTATCTTGAAACCTTGGGCTTTTGCAAATATGGAAATTGAGCTTGAATTTGGAAAATTCTGTCTCAGCTTGCTGTGTCGAACACACAGTCGCCAACATCGATCGATATTATGCTGATGTCAGTCACTATAGGTCCTTCTCTACCGATGTTAGTCTTTAGTCAACTGATGTCGGTCACTGGGGATCTCTGTCTGCTGAGGTCAATGTCTGCATGGATTTGTACAGACCTGTACGGACTTCATACGGCCGCCAATTAAGCACAACCTGCCTATTTTTAACCCCTGATCTAAAAAATATATGTCTCTAATACAGAAGATCTATATCTATATAATTTATTGAATCAAAAACTAAATAAATAAATACCTGAAATACTGTGATAACTTCTGTGTGAAGTTATCTCTCAAATATGTACCTCTGTGATAACTTCTGTATGAAGCTATGTCTCAATTTGGCAATAAATCAGCTGATATCTCACAGCCTCTAAATCACACACAATGAAGAGTTGACATTCTCCACTACAATGGAATCCTAGAACCCTTGGCTCAGTCTTCACAGAAGAATTCTTCAAAATCAATAATCAATAATCCATTGCTAATCAATAATGGCCTCCATAAGAAACCCTTATACCCTCAAAAGATATGCTTGTCCTAATTAGGGTTTTTCTTAAATTAGAATTAGGGTTTCTAAATTAAAATTAGACCAAATAATTAATATTTGATTAAATCAGTCAAATATTAATATCTCCCTCAATACATGTCCAATCGAACCCAAACGAAAGCCAACTCAAAAATTTTTGCTAAACGAAGCCACACCAATCTCCATCAAGACCCTCTAACCATCCTATCAGCCTACAAGGGTCACATAATAGGCTAACCATGAACTCAGAACATGTCAACTAAAAAGGGGACATGACATAGGCCAATCTTGTACATATGGCTACTATCTTTTTAGTTATACCTTCCACAAGCATCTTTGATATGTTATTTAGAAGACCTTGGATCCATTCACTTTAATTAGTACTTACATAATGCATTCATGCCAATCAGATAATTATATATGAGCATACTCTTAAAAAAGATAAACTTATACCCATATCATTAATTACCAACATTGTTAAGGCTAATTCACCGTAAAAGGGTAAGTAATTAGAAATCCCTTTTACTAGGTGACCAAAAATTTAAAGACCATTACATTAAAGACATATAATGGATTCCATGAAATCCCCATCTAATACTCTTCATGTTTAGATATCCAAATTACCTACAAATGTTCCTATAATTAATATTCCAAAAAAATAGCTAAGCACTCAATGATGGGTTCCATGTAACAACCCCATTGGATTTGAAATATATAAACATGATTTTTTTATTAAAATCATATACTATAAATAGAATAATCTAGATGAATCTTGTTCAAGATAATATCTAATGCTCTAAGTGATAACTATAAATGATTCATCCTACATCATACATCACTAATCACTAACATCATAATATAAAAATGGAAATTAAATACAAATATTCATCCACTACGGGTATGATATATATCCACTACTATCAATCCATAATAAATAAGTAACTAAAACTAATCGTGATATTTTTTATAGTAATAAATATAATAAAATAAAATGTACATAAATAAGATACATGGCTCCCCTAGAGCATAGTTCCCAAACTCAAGTATTTATGGCAATCTCAAGAGTCCTCTCCAAGTAAGTATCATTATGGAGAGGAAGAGCATAAATCAAACACTTTTACACACCAAACATAAACTAATGATCGTCCACACTAATCCCATCAAGAAATGTTCCACCCTTCATATAAGAGTAGAGAGTGATGGTGTGGAAATCTAGAGAGATAAGAAACTACTCATGTGTTTTATGATTTATAAAACTAAATATGCAGTATATCATAAATAACCCATTTTGTTTCAAGATATTCCACAAACATGTAAATTATACTCATGAAATGACAATGTCTAAATAAAAATACTTTTATCAAATTTTTATGAATAATAAATAATAGTGATCTATAGATCAATCAAATTCATACACACCACTTGACCGGATTGCCTTCATTTAGCATTATGATGCTAGTAAGCTAGTGAATTTCATCTCAATCCTTACTCAATATCAGAAATAGATGATTGGCCAAACATGATTTAACCATAATATTCATATAGATTACATCTTACTATAAATTACATCACATTAACATGCTAAACATAGGAGTAATCAAATCATGCATTTATTTTATCAATAGTATGAATGAATCTTCTATTATTATCTATCATATACTAGAAAAAATGATTATAGTTAATAACATTTAGATAAAATACATATTTAACTATAGATTTATACTACCTAAATTAGTTTCCAAACATAATACACCCCTATGATAACCCATATTACCACAGTCTAGTAATCTAAGGCATAAGTACTAAGTACCATAAATAGTCTAAAAAACCAGTTATAAGTCCATGGAAACTATAAGCTTCTATACAAATAGCTAGATATAACAAAACAAGTCATAATTCCCATGATAGTTTTCTACCATAGAGATATATAGTCATATAAAATGTCCAAATTCATAGTTTGATAATGGCTTCTGACACCCTATCCATAGGTCCTTTTTGTATGCTCTTGTGACCCTTGTAGACACCTTTTAGCTCATTACCAATCATCTAAAACCTTTTCAATGGTCATTCCACCTCAGGAAAACTATATTTCCTAGGCCATTCCTAATCCTCCAAGTATTGAGCCTATAGGATGAGATTTATATAGTTGGACTATAACACCAGACCCTAGGGTGTAATGTTTCTAATGCTACTATCCATTTGTACTTTGAGCCCCAATAATCATTTTCATCCAATTCTTAGCCTTAATTATGTCAGCATAACATGAATACATCTAAACTATGACCAATTATTACCTATTAAATCCCATTAAAATATCATCTACAAAGAGAGATGAAAAATATTATAAAGCAAGCAAAAATACAAATAAAGATTTAAGACAAACCTCCTTATTCTTTGCGTATAGTCACCCAACATATTTACAAACATAGTCAAACCCTCATACTAGTCCCTAACCAACTCAATCACTCTCATATTGGAATTTTAAATTCACATCACCCTATTTCACAAACCACATTAGGTGGGAGAACTACATATGGATTGATCCCTCTTCAAAGTAATGGTATGTAGGCATTATGCCCACACAAGGGGTGTGGATTACACGTTCAGTGTATTTTACACACTAACCCCCCCTTTATAGAGTGATTCAAATATATTTTTATCAACCATAATTAAGGGTTAGGGATTGAATATTAAATTATCTCTATAATTAGTTTCATCAACAATCATAATTCAAGATTTCATAGGTAGGCTCACATAGGAACAACACAAAAAAGTTGCAGGTCTTTGTGAATAGTTTAGAAAAAAATGGTAGGAGTGGAAACCAACATCAGAAAATAAAGTGTTATATTTTTGCTTCTCTTATCCTTTCACCAAATTAAATATATATTAATTTTCATGACATTATTCTAGTCCTATACATCCAATTTTAGCCTCTATCTTAGCCATCTTAGATTGTTTCTAGCTAAGTCATATTTCTCCTTATATATTACTATTTTTATAAAGGTAAAAAAGACAAATAAATTAATATTGTAATTATTTATATATTATTCACTAATTTATCAAACCAAACCCTTAACTAAAATAGGAATACAACACCATTACTCCCAAAAAAAGTAAAATCATTTGGCGAACCCGACTTACTTCATTTGTGCACAAAAACCCTAGACAACCTTGGCAAAATTCTTTGGTATTTTTTATAGTAATTTTCTAATTTTTATTGCATATTTAAATCATATTTTAAATTTAAATTTTTAAAATTTACCATATTAATTTTAAAAATCATTTCTTTCAAACCCTAGTTGAATTTACTAGGTCCCTATGCTCTTGAGGTATCACTTTACATGTTTATGAGCTTTGTATCCTCTTTATACATATTCTAGTTTGATAGTTTTATGAATTTAAATTTCATTTATTTATTACTTTCCTTCCAACAAATTTTGGTTATTAAAACTTATTTAAAAAAATTCAATCCAATTTTTTAATCTATTTTCCTACTTTAACAATAGCCTAATATACTAGTTTTGATGAAATTGATAAGAAAAATCTTCAAGAAATTATAAATAAACATCATAATAAACAAGATGATATGATTAAAATAATAAAATAATAATAATAATAATCAAAATCAAACAATGGTAAATCTTCTAAAACTATAGAACAACAAGTTTTAAATGACACTACGAGGGAAACTATGTCTCAACAACCCCCTATAGCAGCCCAACCTACCTATGAGGCACTAGCAGTTATGGCTAGTACATCTTTATCTCTTGATGTGGCTGACCTTATGCAAGAGAAAAAATATATTCAATCTAAGGTGATACATCTTGAGCAAGGTGACTCTAAACCAACACAAGCTTTGGATTCTTTTGCTCTACTTCATACACCATTACACACATCATATTGCTTCTATACCCTTACAACTAGGTTTTGAATAGCCCAAGATCACTCTATATGATGGAACGGGTAATCTAGAGACACAATTGAGAGATTTTCAAGAATCATGCTTGGACTATGTACTAAATGATTGGTTATTAACCAAGATATTTCCATAAAGTTTAAAGGATTATAATCTACAATTGTTCTATAGTCTACTAAATCAATCAATCAATTCATTAAGTCCTTTATCTAACATGTGTATAAATCATCTCAACATTAACATAGGTGGCAAGGTTTCTTATGCCCAAGTTACATAATAGAAACACACATTAAATGAGCATCTCATATATTATGTTCTTCGATATAAGACTATCTTAGCTAAAATGACTAGCCCCATGGATGATCAAGAATTATATGATATCTTTAAACAAATTTTATTTCTAGCTCTTCATGAGTAAATAATGTTCAAAAGGTTCTCTTCCTTCACTAATTTATGTCATACACTAAAGGAAAGAGATTTCAAATTAATTTCAATGGGCAAACTTAAATACACAAGCATATTGGAAACAACAAACAAGAGTAATAATAAAACCCCATACAAAGTAAAGGTTAATAATAGAAAAAGTCATAATCAACCTATAGTTAATGCAAATTTTAACCCCTCTTAGTGAGTGGTTTTATTAGTACCTCCTCAATGAATCTTTAACAATATAGTAGTATCTCTAGCCAAAGTCTTACAATATCTATTAGAATGCAATGTCTTATCTCTCCTTCCTATTCAAGAAATTGATATAAAAAACTCTCTTCTACATTTATATGATTAGAATGCATTCTATGATTTTCATAAGACACTAGGACATATAATAAGTACATGTATTATTTTGTGACATAGGATACATGACTTGATATATGGAAACCTCATTGATTTTGACACTCTAATTGAGCCTCCTTAGTCAAAGAAAACATAGGACAAGGCTCTAGAAATTTTCTTAGATCCTTTCCCATAACATTATAAACAAGAGATAGGGGACACATTAGGTGTTTACCATGCATATCATGCACACCTTCTACTAGCTACATACTATGCACCTTTAGTTGAGTCACATCCTTTGAGAAACATGATTAGTGTGTATAATTCTAGAGTTTTAGATAGCCTTCAATATCCTTCTCAGAGTAGGAGATAGTTGAGGATTATTTGGATTACCATGCACTCTTTATTAGAGCCTATATTGATCATCATCTCATTAATAATGTTGTCATAGATAATGGATCCATCATGAACATGTACACTATGACATTACTTCAAAATTTGGAATATTCATAGTAAGATAATACCCTGATAGACATGGTTATTAATGGATTTAGTAGACACATCCATAGTTTGTTGGGTGAGATTATGCTTCCTCTAAAATTTGTACCTACACATGTGGCCACACTATTTACTATTGTTCCTAGTTTAGGATTCTTTGATATGTTTCTTGGTTGACCATGGATTAGAAACACTAAGCAATACCTTTTATAATTCATAGATGCATGAAATTCATTCACACTAATCAAGTTATTATAGTTGGTAGAGTTGTATATGAGTTACCACTTCCCACATTAGAGATATCTACTACTCTACAGTTACCAATTTTAGCTCTTCCAATAGTTATAGATTTTTTTCTAGTTGAGATTCAGACATAGTTGAGGCCTCCCTAATTACCATATAAATTCCATACACTTCCACATAGGTCTCTCTTAGAGTGAGCACTACATCAGCAATAGTTTCAGGACTCTAGACAATGTCTAGATATAATATTCACACCTAGGCTAGTATCATTGAGGTCACATGCCTCTATACACAAAGCACATTTTTAGAGAGCTTATTCTACTAATAGATGGGTCCCTAAGAGCCCAATAGTTACATCCACTTCTCAGAGTTATAAGGGGACCCCATAGTCAATTTATACTATATAAATTCCATACCACTTACAACATACACAAATTTTAGAGTCATAATCTCAGCCCTTCCATCATTCTTCTTGATCATGCAAGATCCCTCTCCTTGATATAGGACATCATGATAGGGAGTTTCTTCTTAGACTCACCGATTAGTATCATTACTTCTTAGTTTTTCTTGTATATAACTTCTTTTCACTTAACTATACATAGTGTTTTTTTGCTTAATTTTATATACCAATATTTCAAAATACCAAAAATAATATAACATGTCAAAATATAAAGACGTTCAAATAACTGAAAACACCAAAAACATTTTAACTATATGCATTATCCATGCTTGATATTTTCACTACCATACTAGAGTTGTATTTTACTATTCTATGCTATTGTTTTTCAATTTATCTACATTACCATGTTTCAATTGATCTTCTTTGATTGTGTACAATGACACCTAGATCTTTGATTGCTTCACTCTACCCATTGAGGGGGCATACTACTACATTTGAGACATACATCAACATAACTAACCATCAGGGGATCTTCTACATGACTACACCATCTAGATTATGTCATTCCTATACCACATACTATATTTATCATATTAATTTACATTACTTACTATATTACATAGATTATTCTATCGACACTCACTAGTATATAACACTTGTACATTACTTAACATCTACCTAGTCTTGTACTACATATTTTACATACTTTCAGTTCTTGCTTTGATTAGTTAGATGTGATAATATTTTTAGAATTTACATTCCTTCCTTTCTTTATTTGAGTATCTAGATGTGATTGAATTTATCAGTCCTATTTTATCTCTTGTGTGTGCCTCAAGACATTTTCCAATGTCCTTTTCTTGTACTCTTCTATGTGCTTGTGGCCCTCATGCCAATCTTCCTTATTTATAAATTTTATATGTATGTGGGCATTTCAATATTCCTTGTATGCTTAAGTTACCAATTTTAGTGACATATGCCCATGTCCCTTGTTTTCTTGGCCCTTGGCTTATTTGGTATGCTTCTTTCTTCTTGCCTTGTGTTTTTGTTTGCTTATTTGCTTCTCAATTGTTTACAATGCCATGATCCACATCATGCATTATCTTTATTTATTAGATGCCATGATGGAAATCATTCTCCAACCCTCTTTAAAAACTAACACCTAAGAAATAAATATATTTTCAATTTAAATTTAGTAGACTACACATGCTATTACATTATTACATCTATCTAGGCATACCCCTATTGATCTAACAATCTACCATACAAACTATGTTATATCTTAAGACATATTTTTTATTATCATTACTATATCATACATTTAATAGAATAATACACTTGTAAGGCTCTTTATTTTGAGGGTATTCATTATAAGCTATCCATTCCTACCCTCAAAAGAGGGGGTAATAAATAGGGGTTTTATCATAGAGTTTAAACCCCTCTATTGGTTAAAAATTAGTTTTTAAAACACTCAAAACAACAATAAAATCCTAAAATAGATAGAATAGATAATAAATATAGTGGTGAATACATATCACTCATCAAAAATAGTAAAGGACAAGAGAGCCATATTTGGACTATAATTCTAAACAATAAAGTGTCATGTTTTTTATGCTCCTATCCAAATAGTCAAAAACCCAATATTTCCAAAAATAGACATAAAGGTAAGGTTAGTTATACTTTTGTCAGCTATAGTTTAGATTGGGAATTTTCTAAATAGTTTCACCTAGAGTATCTAGATATATGGGGCATCATGTGTAGCATGATGGCTCTTACTTCTAGTTTTAGATTGGATAGTTGGTATAACTTCTAGATCAAAATCCATTTTATAGACACCAATGATTGGGGTAATGTGCATGGTACATTTGCCTTATTTTATTTATAGTTAATTGTATTACCTAGTTATTATTAGTAGTTTCATTCCTTATTCCATCTATAGGTGGTTGGAATTATTTTAGACTGGCTTTCATATAAGCCTAGTTCTTAGTTTTAGACTAGCTTTCATACAAGCCTAATCTCTTCCTTTTAAAGCAGACAAAATTGGCCTAGTTCTCAGTACACATTTGGCTATTAACACCATATTTTTAGATTATAGAGCATTCATGGGTTTCAAGATCCATATCATATGACACACATTCATACCAGTATCAGTTCATAGTTCACTACATAGTGGACAATAATGGAGTCAACAGACTAGCTATCTTTTGTATTCTTGAGCCACCTATTTAGAAAGATTGGACACATAGTACAAACATTGATTAACATATGAATGATCAAATAGTTTCACTTAGTGGGTGATGATTGAGCCAAAGGGCTAGCCTTTGTGTTCTTAATCCACTCTCAAAGAATTGAGCACTCAAATCCATTCATGATATTAGTCTTGGTACAACACATACTTAACATCACTTAGCATCACTCAACATCGTAATATATTTATGCATCATAATTATCTCTCTTAATGCACACTTAGTATCACACATCTTCATGGGATTCACCCTGACAAGTAAGTTCATGTATATTTTCTACTTTTCTTTTATCCTAGTATTTCACTTTGATTCATAACTACAATAAAAGGGGGGGAAATGTAGTCATATAAAATTTCCAAATTACCAGTTTTAGTGTGTCTTATGACACCCTATCTATAGGTCCTTTTTGTATTCTCTTGTGACCCATCTAGACACCTTTTTACTCATTACAAATAATCCAAAACCTTATGAATGGTCATTCCACCATAGCCAAACTATATTTCCCAAGGCAATCGTAATCCCCTGAGTCTTGGTCCTATAGGATAGGAGTCCCATAGTTTTAATATAGCACAAAACCCTAGGGTGTCCCATTTTAGGCACTCTTGTCCATTTGTACTTTGATCCCTAATGGTCATTTTCATCTGATTCTTATCCTTAATTTTGGTATCCTAGTGAAAATACATCTGACCCATAACTAGTTGTTCCCTATAAAATCCCATTTAAATCTCATTTACAAAGAGAGGTGACAAATCTTATAAATCAAGTGAGAATACAAAGAAATAATTATGTAAATCTTCTCTATTCTTTACATATAGTCACCCAACATAATTTCAAACATACTCAAACCCTCATACGAATCCCTAACCACCTCAAGCACTCTCATATTGACTTTTTTGCATTTTCATCACACTATTTCACTAAGCACATTAGGTGGGAGAACCAAATATGGATTGATCCATCTTTGGAGTAGTGGTATGTAGTCAACTTACACATATAAGGGGTGTGGATTAAATGTTTAGTGCATATTACACACTAACCCCGCTTTCTCAAGTGATTCAAATATTTTTTTATTAACCATGATGAAGGATTAGGGTTTGAATATTAAATAAGATCTAAAATGAGTTGCATCAACAATCAATACTCAAGATTTCATAGGAAGGATAACATAGGAACAAAGCAAAAACCCAAAAAGTTTTAGGTCTTTATGACTAGTTTAGACAATAGTGATAGGAGTGGACAATAGCATTAGACACCAAAGTGTCCTATATCTGGCACTCATATCCTTTCACTAAATGAAATTCACATTCAGATTCATGACATGGTCCCAGTCCTACATAGCCAGTTTTAACCTCTATCTCAGCCATCTTAGCCTATTTACAACTAAGTGATATTTCTCCTTATTTATTACTATTTTTATAAAGTTAAAAAAGGAAAATAAATTATACAAATTTGGATTATAAGTATTTCTATATTTTACACTGATTTATCACTCTAGAGCTTAACTAAAATAGGAATAGAACTCTATTATTCTGAAAAAAAGTTAAATCACAATAGTTAAAATATCAAGGGTTGTATACATCCATAAATCCCTAATGATTATCATAAAACATACCATTCATATAATTAACCAACACATATTCACTTACTTTATCAAACATGTGAATGTGTCTAGACATAAAAAACATAGTTGCACCACTTAAGTATGAGATATATTTAGATTTAAGATTTCAAACACAATACACTCTTTAACATCCCATAATATCATACTTATTTGTTTATTAACACAACAATGCAATTAAGAACCACTAGTCTTATAATTCAAAGAAACAACTGACCCAAAATCATAAATAATCATTTATCAAGTATGGGTTATACCACCCAAATATTCCCTACATTTAAATTGTATAATAATATTAAAAGGAAATGAAACTAATATGCACACATCATGATGCAATACTATACACTATATATGTCTAAACACAAGAATATGTATACTTGTACAAAACATACTTATAATATGTATTACACAAAAGTATTCACCACTAGATGTAACTATATATCAAAATCTCAGTTATGCTATTATTAAAAGTTAGATAGCTAATAACTAAGTTATTCCATAATATTATCATTTTAACAACTTAATTAATCTCCTTTTTTTAGGCAACTTCTTCCACATGGTTATAGATTTGGTTCCATGGTCAACTTATGACTTATTTCAATCATATATATATATATATATATATATATATATATATGATTACTTTCACATGCACCATATGTAAGTACTCAATTGATATGAAATTACTAGATTATATTAATTTGTAATTCTTAATCAATATACCCTTTGATTATAAATTCCCTATTCATGAAGTATATTACTAATATTTATAAAGTAAGGGATTTTACAATGTTATTCTACTTCAAAGATTTTATCCTTAACTAGGTATTTGTTTTCTAACATAACCAAATTTACATACATCCATACACAAGTCCTCAAGTCAACATAGTATTTGTATTTTGGTTTGCATCCATGTATTCAATAATATACAATTTTCTATTATATGATGCACAATATTTTTATCAATTACATATGTATACAAATCACCCAAGATATGATAGAATACTAGACAAAATCTATACCCTAGGTACGCATCTTAATATATTTATATATATAAGCTAAATATGTATGTGTCCTTATACTTAATAACATTTTTAGGGTATGTATCATACATAATTTTGAATGGATAAATTCTAATCATAAATTCTTAATTAGTTATTCCTCCTATAAACATGCTATCCACTTGTAGCTTCTTACAAGCTCAATAAATATAAAACATTAGATATGTCTTTCGTATGTGATAATGCCTATATATAAATGTCATCCAAGAATATTCCCATACCAAAGTGAATAAGTAAATCAATTTATAAATGACTTGTACGTCCATATTTTATAATGATAGGGAATATACAATCAACCTAATATTCCCTAAATAAACTACTCCTATATATGAATTAATGTGCAACTGACTAAGTTATAAGTTATCTTAATATAATGTGCTTATGATGGTAAACTCAACTAATTAGCCTACTATGTACAAACCATTTACACTTGGATTATTATTAACTAAGTATAATAAAATAAGGCTAATAAAATGGTCTATATCTAATAGAATGATATCTAAATAATCTAGATATGAAGTTAACTAATATTTGATCATGCTTGAGTATTGTACATGTTGTTTAATAATTATGATTAACTATGATTAATAGAATTATTTGGTTAAGATGTTACATGTTATTATATTATACCTATGTTTATCATTATTCTCTTATGATGATATCTATGAACACATATATTAGGTATATCATCAATTATCACTCCAACTAGATGATAATGCCAAATTCGGCTAACAAGACAAGTATATATAGGGATTAGGTATAACTAAGGAGTAGATTCATATATATCTAGGTGTGATTCATTAATACTCCTTAAAATTAAAACACACACACACACACACACACACACACACACACACACACACACACACACACACACACACACACACACACACACACACACACACACACATATAATTTGATTTAATATATATTAATGTGTCTTGCCTACCTCATAGTGATTATGGTCAATTTTTAACTAGTTTACCCAATAAGTTTTAGACACTAAAAATCGTTACTATTTAGATTACTTAAGACAATCATTGTATATACTAGTTTAGGCATGAATTTATATGGCATCATATCACTGACATATGGGGCACCAAAATATAAAGTCAAATCATTGTATTTAAAATAATTATAATTTTATAAGCAAGTCACCATAACTCACTCTATATCCACAATACATTTTTTCATATCCATTGTTATTCATATTACATTAATATTATTTATCAAATTATTACATCACAATATTTGACTAAATAATCAATTTAAATCTATTTTGGAATTTGATTTAATCTTTTGGAGATTATTGTACTCTTTTTGAAGTTTTTATACTTAGTACACAGAAGCAAGGTGTCATGTTTTGACTTATAGTGTAGTATTTAATGTGTTTATATATATAATAGGCATATATATGTTTGTATAGTCTTTTTTATAGATATAAAAACTACATATATATATATATATATATATATATATATATATATATAATGTATATGTATATATATGTATATATGTATGTATGTATATATATATATATGTATGTATGTATATATATATATATGTATATATATATGTATGTATGTATATATATATATATATGTATATATGTATATATATGTATATATATATATGTATATATATATACATATATATATATGTATATATATGTATATATATATATATATGTATATATATACATATATATACATATATACATATATATATATATATACATACATACATATATATAAATATACACACATACATACATATATATATATACATATATATATATACATATATATATACATATATATATATATATATATATGTATACATATATATATACACACACACACAGACATATATATATACATACATATATATATATATATAAATATATGTTCATACAATATTAATTACCAATATTGGAATTGCTAAAGTTATTAAAATATGTTTATCATGGTCTACTCAACCTTTCCATATAATAACAATAGCTTATTACAGTTTGTAGGTGTAGTTCACTGCAAAATAAGCAAATTCCTACAAATTCATTATGCAAATTTCCTAGTTAGAACAATATCAATTGACCCATAAAAAATTGTTGATGTTATAGAGGTGGACATTAAATATTTATTGGATCTATTTTTACTAATTTTTCAATGGAATAAAAATTTAATCATATCTCCTAACTAGTAGTATTCTCTATCTGAAATAGCTCCTTCCTACTTTTATTATCTTTTTTTCTTCCTTCGAAGTTGCCTTCTTATTTGAATGGTGCATCTTCATTTCCACTCTCCTCCCTTTTTCATGAAAAACCCCACTCTTTAAAACCAAAATCATTTTTAATGAGTCTTGCTTTACAAGATTTTCTCCTTTAATTTTTTTTCTTTGTTTTATTTCTTTCTTTCTTTCTTTCTTTTTGTTTTCAAACTAACTTATTTATTTTTATTTTAACCCATTTTCTCAAAAATCATGAGATTTAATTAAATCTCACCTTTTATATTTAACTTACCATTGTTATTTATTTTTTCCCCTTTTTTATCTCAATAGGAAAATTCATAAAATTTACTAATTTAATTAACATCTCTAAATGCCATGATGGTTTAATAATTAGTCCATTAATTAATAACCTAAAAGTTACACAAATCACATTCTAAAGGCATTAATGATCACATACAAACACACTAGATGAAATCCAAAAAACCATTAACCTATGCTAGTTAATCATGAAAATCAACTATTTAATGCAATAAAAAATAAGCACACTACACTATCCATTTCATTATGCATTTATAATATGTGCTAACTAATGTGGTGTGTGCAGGATGATAACTAACTTCTTTGTCATTCTTTGACATATCTATTTATGTCACCCTATCTGATGATGCTCTCCCTATGTCATACTCTGAGGGATGATTTATCCTACATCCACCTCACAAAAGTATGTAGTTAGATCATATCAACATGATAAACATACATTATAATATATAACTAAAATAACAAATCAACATGTTTATAATGTAATAATATACATTATATCTAACTCATAACAATATAAACTTGTAACCTAAGTATATTCTACTACCTCATAACATCATATATCTCATAGCTTAGTAGAACATATCCAAATATAAACTTGTTAGCTATAGATATCCATGGATAATCTATCAAGTTTTCCTGATGAGGAATCAATATGTAACATTAAATTAACCCCTAATTATATTACTCCTACTACTAATTCACTACCACAATGTCATATTTTACATACATAGAACATTATTTATATTATATTAATATATATTTAACCTATATATGTTCATAAAAAACATCACAATAGTATTACACCAAGTTCATAGTGGGGAGATATTTATGACCATCTATTGGATGGCATCATAGGATGATATTTCCTTTTCAAAAATTCTAAAATACAAAAAACATCAAAAAATCATTTAAAAAATCAAAAAATAATTTAGCACTTACATGTTATATTATATCCTTGACATTTATGTGTTAGTTCCACATGTAGACACTAGAATTTTGCACACTGTAGTTCTGAATGTTGAAACACCCTTGTACCACCTTAGTATCTCCTTGAGACCAATTTTACCCTTCAACCCCTAATTGACCCTACCCTTGGTCAATTTGACCACCTAATCAAACCCACCCTTTTACCCCTTTTAACCTTCAACACATGACTGTCAGTAGTCAAAGTGACTATTGATGATCACCTTGACTGTCAATGGTTAGGTACCTTCACCATCTAAATAAACACAACACCAGATATGTATAAGCTAAAATTGATATGTTTGTCTTACCCATTTATAACACATCATGATGCATTTAAATTAGTAGCCTAACCTCATATGAAAGCTTCTACCTCCATTCTCTTTGCCTATAAAAGGAGGGGAGTAAGAGGTCAATGAGGATCCATAATCAAACATTCTAGCACACTGGTAAATATGGTATCAACCATTAGGTCTTCCTCCCAACAATTCAACAACTAAAATAGAGACCTGAACCTATACCAAAATTACTCTTGAGGCAAAGTACCATTACTCTACCAAAATTTCTCTAGGATTAGCCATCAATCATCAAGTAGTAAACTAGGTACATTCTATACTCTATTTTTGTTTGTTTGTTTTATACCTTCCCTACCTAAAATATATTTTTCTACATCTTATTTCTTGACCCCCAAACCTTAACCAAATCTTTGGAACACTTACTACCCCCTTCTGTAACCTAAACTAGAATCATCATCGATTATAATTGGTCACTATAATTGCCAATGGCCACCTTCAACCATCGTCGATTACCCAACCACCGATGCTTAGCTTAACCACTAACAGTCACCTTAACCATTATGGTAAGAAATAATAATAAGTTATTTTCACCTAATTACCCTCATGCAAATCCCACTTTGTGTTTCCCTACTTGTTTATAGAGACCTCACCTATTTTTTGGGCTTGACCTAACCTATTTAATATTAGTATTAACCCATTATTTTCATAAATACTCTATTTCCTTTAACAAACATTTATTTATTATTGTATTTTATTTAAATCTTTTCTATCATTTGATGCAAGTATCTTATCTTCATTTATTCCAACATAACTATTTTAAGAGTGTGGATTGACAGCTCCTAGTAAACTCACATGTCTTAGATCTAGCTTACACTAGGAAATACACCTTACTATCGATCTAACAAACTTTTTTCATTAGTGTTTTCTTATATATAGGTCATTATTCCCTAGATAAAGATGATACCTTAATGATCTTATAGATCACATGTGCACAAACAAACAAGTTCTTCTATTACAACCTTATTACTAGTTTCTTATTTAAATAAAAATAAACAAAAATTGAGAGAAACATTTTGGCATGCCTAATGGGACATAGTAGCATATAGGTGACCTATTCTTCATTATTCTATTCTCATATAAATAAATTAAATTTTATTTTGGATTTAAAATAAACCTTGTATACATTGATTGCTTGCATGTTTAGCTCATCTAGTTAAAATCAATGTAATCGATCATAGTTTCAGTTCTTTATCACAAACTATAACAAAGCATTAAAATCAATTAAACATCAAACAAACTTGAGGTAAAGTATGACTAGGATTTCATCACCTATCAATAACCTTACCCTTTCTCGATAATTCTACATAGAATTCATTACCAAGGTGAGAACTAACTTAACTCTCTAGTTGAATATAAACTCTAGAAAATAGTATATACTTGTTAAGCACCTGATACCCTTATCACTATGGTATGTAAAGTGAGGGAGTAGGCCCCAATACCAAGCCATGTATTTATTTCTAACATAGATCATTTTGAGAGCCTTGAACACCTACCATAGACTTATTTTATATTACATGTTCCACAAACTAATGTTATTCATACTTTCTAACTAAGGTATAAGCCAAATGAAAGATAAAAGATATCCTAGGATTTTAAATGCAATCTAGTGTATGTTTTGATTTCCTTGAGAAATTTTCTTTTCTTTGGTTTATGTTTAAGTTATGAGATTTATTTTATTCCTTTCTATTTCTCATATGGTTTTTACTAGACAATAGTTTAGAAATGAAACCAACTAGGATCCACCTTCCTCTTCTTCTTCCTCCATGGATTATACCTCAGACGTTGAGGGTTATCCCCATCCTTCTACCCCATACCATGCCTTAGATAGCTTCACAAGGCGATGCATATTTTTCTACCTTCCTTGATATTAACCACATGGCCCTCCAACACTACCTCAACACCTTATCTCACAACAACACTCATACTTTAGTTCCTTATATTGATATACCTTATGAAATGCCTCCCCATCTTATGGTTTCCACTACCTCTAACAAACCTATGAACACTTAAGCATCTTCATCTACCAATAATCAACCTACTAACTCCATCCAAACTTAATCAAACAAACCAACCAATAATCAAACACCCCCTACACCAACCAACAACTCCTCTAACATAGAGGAAACCTTAACTTTAGTTACCAAGACCATATCCACCATGTGAAAACCTTCTACCCATATTGACACTATCCCCCTCATCACCACCAATCCACCTATCTCCACCCCACTTCAAAGTGTGGTGACTTTTATACCTTCTACTCTTCCACCTATCAGTACTAGGGTTACCACTCAACCCTAATTAGGTAACCCATCCATACATCCAACTCAATCCATAACAATTCCCCAATCTATGAATCTGATTAGACCTCCCATCCAACCCACATCAATACCTCAACAAATACCTATGACACCCTACCGACACTATATTCCTAATCCACAAGGATATATAGCTTCATCTTCTACCCAAACTTTTATGTCTATTAACCCTTATGTGGCATCATCATAACCCTCAATGACCACATACCAACATGTGTCATCCTCTCAACCTTACACTAGTTATCCATATATTACATTCACTCAACCTCCTCAAAACTTACCATATAATTATGAAACTACCCCACCCTAAACATATTTGTTTAAAATGTTGATAGACAAAATGACTAACCTAGAGTGATCTATCTCTAGGGATCATAACCTATTGTATTATGACCAAATATGTAATGAAATTATTCACCCATCCATACATATCTAGCCTTACCATCCTCAATGAGAACTACCCAAATTTTATAAGTTCCAAATCTAAGAGGACCCCCAACAATACTTAAGAGTGTTTCAACATTTTTGTTGCCTGATTGCCTATAACGATGATCTTCTCCTTTGTACCTTTCTTATGTTTTTATCTATACCAACATTATATTAGTATATTTTTCTCACTAAAAAATCAATAATTTCCTTTTTCCAACTTGCCCAAACCTTTTTAGACAACCTCTCAATCAATATATCTAGTAAGGTCTCCATTAATGACCTCTACTACATCAAGTAATTATATGACAAATCAATTACTGATTTCATAGCTCAATGGAAAGGTCTTATCAACAAAATATCTTTGTCTTTTACCCAACCCAATTTTATTGAAATTTTCTCTTAGAATTATGCCAAAAACATTTTCCCTAATCTAAAAGTTTAGACCTTTTGAACCTTTGATGAGGATTTCACCATGGCACACAAATTAGAAATTAGAGCCATCAATGAGGGGAAGTTGAAACTAAGGGACCAAAACTCTAGATTCAAATATAATGACCCTTCCCCATCTAAAACCACCAACCAAACAAACTCCCTCAACACCAAACCAAAGGCAGCCACAAACGTGGTTGTCCTTAAAACTAACCCACCTTCAATTGTCAATCAACCAATCAAACCAAATCCTCTAACTAATCCAATCAACAAACTTGAAATCAAAACTGAGCTAACCCAAAATAATACACTCCACTATGGGATTCATATGCTTTAGTTTTGGATACATTGCTCAAATCCATCAATCCTCATTTATAATTTGATACTTCTCACCCTATACCTGATTAATACAATGAGAATGATCTTTGTGATTTTCATCATGTCATTAGACATGATGTTAGTAGATGTAACACCTTCAATACCATTATCCAAAACTTGGTTGATAAAGGAGACCTTTCATTAGAAAATCCCAATGCACCTCTAAATCAGTCACTCAACATCAAATCAGTAACTCAACATCTTCTAACAATATTTTCCCAATTGTGTCCCATCTACTAGCCATGATGATAACAAACTAGAATACTCTTATTCTCATGATTTTTATATGTTTAATGTTATTGTAAGAAAACCTATCATTGAGGAAACTATTGCCTCAACTACCTCTTCCTCCACTCCACTTATTGAAGTGATGGAATCACCCTTTATTCTTTTGGACACCCAAACAAAGGAAGTATCCATCTCCACTCCTTGACATGATGAGATAGCTAAATTACCTACCTCTCCTTTGATATAAAACCCAAGGATGAAACCATTTCCATCATACATTCCTCCCCCACCATATAATCACCTTCTCTCTCTTTTAAAATCATACCAAAAGGAGATATCACGTTACCTGCTCCCTCTAGGGAGGAAACATCTTCTAAATATCAGACTCTTTAATCAAGAATAATGATGAATAAATTAGTCCCTCACCTCAACCTAGGGGCCTAATATTTTAATTTTATGCCTAAGGACTCAAACCCATTTACAAGCTTTATCTAGACTAGTCCAAAGCCTAGATTTCTATTCTCAACCCGATTTGGATTGAGTCGCCTTTTGACACTATCTTTGACTCCCCTATCAAAATAAACATGAAATTTCAACCTCCATTTCATCCACCATTAAATATATTATTAACTCAATCCCTTCATCAAACACATCTACTCCTAAAACCATGGGGGAACCATCCAAACCATCTCCATCCAAAACTATCAAATTACCTTACACTTCTCTAATCAAACCTATCTAGAAAATAGGGATACTTCCTATTCCTAGACTTATCGACCCATATTTTATGTTGGAATTAACCCCATCTATTCCAAAAAATAAAACCTTAACCAAACCATCCAAGAAAATGGAAGCACCCAAACTCCCACTTAGAACCAAAACTGTACCACCTCCTTCTCTCTTACCTTCCATCTTGGGAACCCATCTTTATTCCATCCTAAGATCTCATCCTTCTAAAAATAAGGTGAAACCTCCTAAAAATACCCAAACTAAATTTCCTCCTTTGATCCTACTTTTACCTACCCCTTCCAAAACATCAACCTCCCCATAATTTTTAACCAAACTATCTACCTCTACCTTCCCACCTATCTTAAAACCTTCATCATATCAATCATCCACCTCCAAATATTTCACCTTTAAAGCATCAACATGAAAACCCACTAACACCAAACAATCCCTATCAAACCGACCTACCAAAACCATTATAGAAACCATAACTTATATGGTGAAGCCTACTTCTAAGAAGTATCCCACCCCAAAAATCAAAATCCCATCACCCATAACACAATTACTCAAATCTTATTCATCCATTTTACAAAGGTTGTTACAAACCTCTTCCTTAATCCTACCACCTATCAAAACATTTAACCCTTTGAAACATAAACCGTCTTGGTTGAATGATAATTTAATGTACTAATACCATATGACACCTAGACATAATATAGAGAACTATTAAACTCTCCTAGCACTTGTCCATAGCTTATGGGATGAGGATGATCTATTATAAAATGAATCTATCTTGAACCCATTACCAAACCAACCACCAAATAAATCTCTCCAACACATACCTAATCCCACACTCTCACCCAAGAATGAGGAGGAACTAGAGCAACCTTATAGTCCAACACTTCCCCTCATCCACACTATCCATATGGTCACCCAATCTCAGGCCTAGTAAAAGGATAAGGGAAAGGCCAAAGAGTCCATTCCATGGACATATACATTCACCCCTAACCTTCCAACCAAAATCAATTACCTCCACCTTCACCATCACCTTTACCAAAATCCAAAATATCCATTCTAGGTGCCTTTCCCTCCAATTATTTTGAATCTATCTAACAAGTAGTTATAAAGCAGCTTCACTAGACATAAGTGAAGATGAGCCTAGAAGAACTAATCAACACCACACCCCATCACTGCAAAGCACTGATAGAGGCCCTAAAATCTATAGATGTCCAACCTTAACATTTTCAACATCTTTCAACCTTTATTGTAAACCTTTAACTTTTTTCACTTGTTATATTCAAGGATTTATAAATACCTTCTATTCATCTTAAAGATTTGAATCCACCTCTCTTCATCACTGCATACATCAATCAAACCCACATAAAAATGGTGATGATTTATGGAAGATATGTTATTAAAATTATCTCCTCTCATGCTTATGACAAACTCCAGTTGCCAAAGAATAAAATGTTGGAAACCTCAACAGACCTTCATTCTTCTAATGATACTATGGCCATAACCTTGAGAATAGTTGTCCTCCACATTCACTTAGAACCTCACATAATTATAAATATATTATATGTCATAGAAGGCATGTTTGTATACAACATCCTTCTTTGATAGCTTTGTATCTACACCATTAGTTGTGTCCCATCCACTTTACATCGATGTGTCAAGTTCAAACATGCGGGTCAAGTCACCACTATATGAGCTAACCCTAGTCCTCTCAAATATTGAAACATGGCATGTTGACATAATTATTTTATTCTTCCTCTCTGATCCACCTCACCACCAACCAACAATAACTCCACCCCTACTATCGATGAAGCTTCAACTAGCTCATCTATCCCTTCTTCTAATATTCCCATAAAGGACCATATGGAACCCATGTTGCAACATCTCTTGATGAGAGAGTATAAAATTTTGGCCTTGGATTCCTTCATTACTCATGAAGATTATGAGAAGCTTTAATATGATCCTAATTATGATCCGAATATCATAACCATAATTCCTTTCAGGCTCCCCAACCACAAAACTATTTTCATCTATTGGGGACCTGATCAACCACTTCTCACTTCTTCTACCATCTCATTTATCTAGCCATTTACTTCCAATTTTTCCTATTTGGACAAACTATAATTTTCCAAATTGTACCTTAATAATTTTACTTATAAAGGATTTATCCTTGGTCATTATGATCATGGAATAAATGAGTTACCTTTGATCAAAACCTAGAAACCTCATGAGTTATTTGGCCTTGGGTTCATGACTAGAAGAACCCACTACTTCACCCAAACCCATCACTACCATTGAGGAAAACATCTTATCCTCAACAAACCCATTTCCTTCTAAATATAAGGATTTTTAAATCATCCCTCCTAACTTTTTTTACTCAATACCATTATTTTGTGCCCCCTACCTATCAAAAACGTGGACAAACTAAAACATTTCCTCTAATTCACCCTAAAATGGTAGAAAATGATTATCCTAACATTCACAACATCCAATTTCAAGAAAATGATTATATTCTCACTTATCTTGGTATTTGGGTTTATTCTATCCAAAAATCCCTTCCTCTTGAGAACCAAACCATGTTGAATGAATCCTCTCTCAATATCAACTCGGGTACTCAAGATAACCCCTTCATTGTGAAGATTGGTCAATCCTTAGATCCCATAGAGAAATATGATTACCCTTCCTTCCTTCATGACCACAACATATCATTTTCTTGGTCTTATCATGATATTCCCATGATCAACCCTTTCATTATTCTCCACAACATCATCATCCATCTCTATGATAATCTTCTTAAACAAAAGCTCAACAAGATGCACCCTCATATCACCCTTCTAGTCAAAGAAGAGCTTTAGTGCCTATTATCTATAAATTTTATTCAACCATTAACTATACCCAATATATTTCATACATCATCCCCATTACCAAACCCATATGGGGACTTTACCTCTGTATTGACTTTCATGACCTCAATTTTTCTTGTCCAAAATATGACTTCCCTTTGCTTAGCCTCGACCAATATATTGGTCTTATAGCTAGACATGAGATGTTATATCTCATGGATGGTTTCTCAATATATATTCAGATCTTGATTACTTCTAAGGATTGATATAATACTTCTTTCATCACCCCTTGGGGAGCATTTTGCTATAGGGTCATGCCATTTGGTCTGAAGAACATTGGATCAACCTACTAGTATGTGATGACCTACATCTTTCAGGATCTCATCCATAAAATCATAGAGAACTATGTATATGATCTCCTTGGGAAATAAAAATATCAAAATTATCATATTAAAGTTCTCAAAACTATCTTCAAGTACCTAATCCATTTGCATGTTTGACTTAACCTCAAGAAATGTGTTTTTGGTGTCTTTTCTAGAAAGCTTCTTAGATTTATCATCTCTCTCCAAGGAATTGAAGTAGACCATACCAAAGTCATAGTGGTATTTGACATGACACCTATAACCCATCTTAATCAACTCCATAGCCTATAGGGTAATATCTAATATATATGTCACTTCATCTCTCATTTATCAGATAGATGTTAGCTATTTCACCATCTTCTCAAGAAAGATACATCTTTTAAGTGGACTAAGGACTGCCAACAATATTTTGATTCAATCAAATATTAGCTCATTTCTCCACCTATTCTTACCCCTCCTAAAGAGGACCAGCCCTTCTACCTTTATATAACTACCACTAACCATTCCTTAGAGGCAATGCTCACTCACCATGATGATTAAAACAAAGAGAAAGTTGCCTATTATATAAGTAAAACACTTATAGAGTATGAGACTCAGTACACCTATACTAAAAATCTTTGCTTCAATTTAGTCTTCATGGCTACCAAAATTCATCATTACCTCCTCAATCACAAAACCTATGTCCTCACTAACATCAACCTACTCAAGTATATACACTCTAAACCATACCAAAATTAGCATATGGCTATGTGCCTCATGCTCTTGGTTGAGTTTAACCTTGAGTTCCTCTATAAGAAGTAGATTAAAGGGTAAGTCATTACTGACCAATTATCTAAAGCTTATTTTATAGACAATAAACCACTTCCTCTTACATTTCCTAATGAGTCCATTTTGACTCTCTCTCAAGAGGACATCACCTAGCAAATGACCATGTTCTTCGATGGCTCAAAGTGTTAGCATGGTGGGGGTATCATAGTTATTTTCATTCCCCTCAATGGTGAACCTTTACCTCTTTCATTCAAACTTGATTTTAAGTATATCAACAATATGTCTAAGTAGGAATCCCTAGTAATAGGTCTCCAAACTACTCTAGACTTGGGAGTTAAGATGATCAGTGTCTTTCAAGATTCCTAACTTGTGGTTAACTAGGTCAATGGATCCTACCAATGTAAGAATGATGTCTTACAATAATAAAAATAAATATTAGATGTAATCTTAGCATCATTTGATCATTACCGTATCCAATCTATTCCATGATCTACTAACAATTTTTTGGATACAATGGATTCCCTTGATTCTCAAATCCCATCTCAACCTTTCAATTCTAAACTCTTTATCACCATTCATCATTTTATCACACCCTCTTATATCCAATTTAACCCCCGTACCATTTTTAATGTGAAGGAATCTACATCAAACATTTGGTATCAACAAACCTTTGATTACCTCAACCTTGGCATAATCCCTCCTAACCTATCTAGGAATGCCTGAAGAGATTTTATTCAGAGTACCTCTCATTATACCATATTAAGGGGAATCCCTTACAAACATGGTTTTCATAGCCTCCTTATCCATTGCCTTTGCAGTCATGAATCTTCCCATGATATCAAGGAAACACATGACATAATCTATGGGGAACACTTTAGTGGTCTAGCTATTACTAAATATATCCTTCACCTTGGCTAATATTGGCCCACCCTCTACCAAGACTACTATGATTATGTAAATAAGTGTGTTAAATGTCAAAAACATGTTAATTTATGTCGTACATCAGCCCATGGTCTTCAAGTATTCAAGGAGTTTTGGCCCTTCTCCTAATGGGGACTAGACCTCATTGTAGGAATCAATCCTCGTTATTCATAGTGGCACCACACCATCACTTCCACTAAGTATTTCATCAAGTGAGTGGAGGTTATTACTCTCATCTCAACCAAAGAAAAAAATATTGTGAACTCCATCAACCATCATATCATCTAGCATTTTCGTGTTCCCCATAAGATCATTACTGATAATGGTAAATATTTCAAAATAAAAAACTTCCAAGGTCTTTGTGATGACTTTGGTATCAATTTAAGATTTTCCACACCCTACCATCAAGAATAAAATGGGTAGGTAGAAGCCTCTTAAAAAAAACCCTCAACAAGATGTTAACCAAAGTGGTCAGTGCTTCTAGTCAGGATTGGCACTTGCACATCCATTTTATTTTATGGGCCTATCACACTAGCATTCAAAACTCCATGGGTTCTACCCCCTTCTCTCTAGTATTTGGAGTAGAGGTAGTTCTACCTCTCAAATTTTATATCCCCTCTCCTCACATATCCTTGCAATATATCATATATAAGAGCGATCATCATCAATAATTTCTAGCATGACTTGATCTACTTGATGAGCATTGCTTGGTTGTGTTTAACCATATTTGTATCTATCAAGAATGAATAAATAATGATTATAAAAATCACCTAAATTAATGAGAATTCAACATCAAATACCTCAAGCTAAAGGAAAATCAACATGTAACCAATATGGAGAAAAGTAAGCGAGGTAAGTTTGATTTTAATTGGCTTGAACCCTACATCACAACCCACAAGTATAGATGATGAGATTATCATTTGTCCTCTCTTAAAGGAAAACCTTTAATTAATCCTCTTAATTCTTTTTATATGCATCCTTTCTTTTATTAAACAAGGATCAAATCACCTTTTATCTAACTTAAGATCATCCCTTGATTTATGAGATTTTTCACCTCCCTCACACCTCCATCCCATTCCCTTGACGACAATTGATTACAACATAGAACCATGTGATTAAAAATAACAATCATAGCATAATAATAAATATGGGTACCATGGCTCTACCCATGCTATGGTTTTCATGGATACTTTTTTCCCCTAAACAAGATGGAATCCCATGATCTTTGTTTTTCAAAACCACTCATTTCACCTATCATTAACCTTCTTGTGCTCTATGTTTTTCCCTCATTAAGGTAAACCTATAAGCCTAAATAGAATTTTCTATGTCAAATCTAACATAAAAACAATTTAGGATATGAAAATATCACTTAGGTCATATATCTCTAGCATACTAACTACTCCCTTGAAGGATAACTACTCTAAATCTAAATTGTTTGAAAAGATAGACTATTCCCTTGAAGGATAACTATTAGAATGCACTAACCTAAATTTGGACAACTCCATTAAAGTATGTCTAAATAATTTTTTTTAAATAAACCATATGAAGCTTCCCACATTGATTAACTTCACAAACCTATCAGAGAAAAACAACTATGACCCTATATCAATATCAAGAATAAACTATCCCAAGAAAGATGCAATCAAATTTTCTATGTTTAACATTAGTAGGCTTTCAACATCAATCAATCTACACCTTTTATTAAAACATGGAATTGTCTATTATGGTTCTTGGGTCACCTATAGAAAGGACAAACCAACCCTTAAGAGGTTACACTACCCTTCAGACCACCTATCACCCATCTCCCCTTTGTACCATCTACAAATCAAGGGATTGAAATCTTACTTGATACGATGTGATCAAGATACCATTTTACCAACTAAATCATGATAACGTAAAGCATTCAAAAGGCTTATGCTCTTTAAGCCAATCTAACTCCAAGTTTTTTATTTTGTCCTTTTTCCAATGAAGAAGCATCATGCCTCCTCCTTATCTTCTCCTAATTGGTTTATCTATTTACTTAGACCTAGGTCTCATGATTTTTCATCTATCTTCACATATTTAGTTATCTAAACTTACTTTATGAGCTATCATCAACAAAATAACCGTAATCTTAAACATAATCATAACCATAATCTAAACCATAAACATCATAAACCATATTATATATATAATTATAAACCATGATCATATCACATATCCATAATTTGAACCATAAACATCATCAACCATATTACACCCATAATCATAAACCACATCACGTATCAATGATCATAACCATAAACCAAACATCATCCTACACTAATCATAACCATATATAAGACAATAACCATAAAATCATAACCATAATCAAAACATCATCATAACCACATATGGAACATCCTAGCCATAATCATGAACATCATATCCATCCATATGAAAAACATCACATCATCATAATCATATTTAACTAATCATCATAAACATAATAATCACATGCTTAAGCTAATGAGTCTACATCTCATAACCATAAATATCAAAAACCATGAACCATAACCCATAAAATAACATATATATATCATAATCACATCATATACATCATGTCTCATCAGCATAAAATAGTACATGTAATAATGTGAATCTCTTTCTCAAAACATATACATCTCAGTACATCAACTCATAGGCTAGTATCAAAACCATATACACCTATATCTATACATATCATATCATGCCCCTAGGGCACCAACTCTACCTAGTGTCTACCCCCTTGAGGTGTTTATTCATCCACTCACTAAAGCAACCCATTAACTTGGAGTTGCTACACTTAGACCACCTACCAAGCTAGCTTTGTTCTTGCCCCATTGGGGATCCTATGGACACTATGTCATAACTATGGACTCATAATATTGTAACTCATCAACTATTGCTAAGTACCATGCCATAAGAATACTACTTGGTGGTCTTGTTAGTGTTGAAGTTTCTTATCCTCTCCATCTCAAAGTATCCCTCTCCTGGGTCAATAAGCCTAATGAAGTCTTAGATTGGTCCCTCTTTCCCATCATCATGGTAACTTGACCTTGTAAAGTCATAACTTAACCATACAATATGGTTACATACCCATGTAAGGTTGTGATCTATGACTATGTAATAGTTAATTCCACTCTTACCTATCCATCAAGGCCACCTCCCTATACCTATAACTATGAACCCCCACTAGCTAGATCCACATCCATGGGTTACCTACCCCCATCACCCCATACAAAATCTATATCTACATAGATAGTCTGATACTATGCTACATAACCATTAAGAAAATTGGCATCATCAATCTCTACTCTAATAGGTATCTCCCTACAATCAAGAACCACCTCCATTGGTTATGGCACTAGAAGCAAAAAATTGACATCCTCCCACCTGTACCTTAGGAAAGGACTCAAAATCCCTTTGACCAACCTAAATTACCTACAAACCCTATCAAAAGGGATGGGCTCAATCTCACCCTCTCTCCTCCCAAATATCCACTTATAGTTCTACATCAATAAAAATTACTAATTATAATGGGTCAACCTTAGAAAGTCAACATACAACCTCCAAACCACATTCCCAAATACTAGGGCCTCTAACACCTCCTTAAACCAATCAATATCCCTCACACATCCTCTAGTTATTTTGAGAGAATAATCACCCCTCCACTACATAAAACCCACCCTAAAATCCATCTAGGTGTATCCTTCTCATGGTAACCCCATTGGTCTCAAAATCCAAATATGTTCATAGGCCCAATAATGAATCATAAACACCATGTTGATGCCATATCTATGATGAGCTCATAACCCCTCTATCTCCCTATAAATTTATACCAACAAAATTAGTGCCCACCCAAAAACTATCTAACCAAGGAACATCTCCACCAAGACTACTAGTAAAAAATATGGAAACCACCCACTACTTGAATTTGGGAATGCAAAGTAGGAGATTACCATCATCATCATTTTCATCAACTGCCTATCATCTCTATCCCTCTAATAAAATGGCCTATAATTAAAGTTGATAGCATGTCACTTGGTGAGGGACTGATCCTCACCATATATAAGCTCTATATGATCATCTCCCTCCTCACCTTCAATATGATATATCAGATCCCTTAAATGGGAAGCCATGTAATCCTATGTAAATCCTCTAATAGGATGGTCAACTCACCCATTTCTAGGAGAAAGGTGTTCTTGGTTAGATCCCATCTCTTGATGAGGGACATGATCATCACTGTATCTTGCGACACATACTAGAAATGCATCATCACACCAAGGTCAACCTTTTCCATGTCTATCCAATCATCACTAGTCATCCCTTGATGGAAATACACAAATATATAAAGAACCCAATCCTACATCTAGATCTTGTCCCATGCCTTAAAAATCATCAAAAAACACACTTAGTTTTTTTATAAACTACTTTGCGTAAGGCTTTCACCTTGTTTTACCTCATTTTACTGACCTAATAAACATCTAATTTTTCCTATCTTAACTATATTACCATATACTTTTTCCTAGGATGGTCATCCCACCCATTTCTAGGAGAAAGGTGTTCCTGGTTAGATCCCATCTCTTGATGAGGGCCATGATCATCACCATATCTTGTGACACATACTGGAAATGCATCATCACACCAAGCTCAACCTTTTACATGTCTATCCAGTCATCATTAGTCATCCCTTGATGGAAATCCACAAATATATAAAGAACCCAATCCTACATCTAGATCTTGTCCCATGCCTAAAAAATCATCAAAAAACACACTTAATTTTTTTATAAACTACTTTGCCTAAGGCTTTCACCTTGTTTTACCTCATTTTACAGACCTAATAAACACCTACTTTTTCCTATCTTAACTATATTACCATATATTTAAGACTAACCTAAACCCACGTTATGAATGTTTTAAAAATTCTAAAAATATTAGCCTTACCATTTTATTAAATACATCTTAACTTATTACCTTTAAACCTTTCATCAACACACCCTTGACCCTTTTATCAACTATCGATAGTCACTATGACCATCAATGATCATCTAGCCATTTAGCCTCCAATCTTCAACCATCGATGGTCAACTATGACCATTGATGTTTGGGTATGACCACTGATAGTCATTATGTGTGATTATTAGTGGTAAATACCCAACCCTACCTACCCAAAACCCATTAAACTACCCCATATATTAAAAACTAATTAGGATAACTATGTTCTCTACCCTACCCCCAACATACATACCTTATAAATTCAATTTTCACTTGAAAAATTCAACTAAAACACACCCACACTCAGAAACTAGGGAAAACCCCTAAACCCTCCACAAATTAAAATCAAACTAACAAAAATCCAACAATAATAACCAAAATCAACTAATATAGCAAATTTAATGTAATATGTACCTTGTTCCTCAATTATTGTTGAATAAGAATCATATCTCCTGCCACTGAGCCACATCCTTATCTACGCTACATTCTCAGTCACATGGTAGCTCAACACAAACTCTAATAAACTAATCAATAATCAACCCCACCCCATCAACATTATTTCATAAAATGCCAAAAATGCTAAGTGCATAGAAGTTAGAGAGTCAAAAGCAAATAATGAAAATGATGTCTATTTTTCACTTTTTAACTTATAAAATTTTAGGGTTTTCCCCTAACCATCGATGGTTAGGGTGACCATTGATGGTCAATGTAGGGACCCCTGACCATTGACGGTAACTATGTCCCCCTTTTCAAACATTTATGTACCTAAACATTAGTGCTAACCTATAGATAGCACCTATTCTCAACAAACCAACCAAAAACCATTAAAGAAAACCCTCTCTAACCAACCATCCAACCACATCCACCTTAACATTGGCCATTTTAGCTTAAACTCTCACATATTTTATGATGACCTTAATTTGGTCTTTTTGATTACACCAACCAACCTTACCATGTTGAACATTTGAATTTGCACCACCTAGTATAAAATCAAACCATTCATGTTTTTAATAGGATTAATTACCTTAGATACCTATGAAAACATTGAACCTATCTAGAAAACTTGCATTTATGAGTGTTCCCAACTACCACACCGAAATGCGATCACATAATCCACTTGTCACTTATCCTTATAGTAATGACCTTATTTTTTACCAACTACGGAAACTTAATCAATGCATGATCTTAGAGATTGCACTTAGTCACATTTTGTGTGCATGTTTGCACTTCAAATTCCTAACCATATTTGTCATTGACCTCATGACTCACCACAAACCACTTATCAAACTTGTACTTGATTTAATTTTTTCTTATCAAATCCTATTTTGAGGGAGAACACCTCCTCACATACTCAAGGAAACCAAAACCTTTGATTTGTAATCCATTTTTATTTTACAACTTGCTTGCATAAACTACATAATAAAAATAGGTAAAATGTAGACACCAAAATTCTCGACACTATAGTTTTGAATGTTGAAACACCCCCTGACTACCTTAGGACCCCCTTGGGAAAAATTTAATTCTTATACCCCTAACCAAGCCTAACCTTAGTTAGTTTTACCACCTAGCCAAACCCACCATTTTACCCTAATTAACCTTTACCACTCAATTGTCAACAATTAGAGTGACCATCGATAGTGAGGTCCCTTCTCCATTTGAACAAACACAACACCGTTATGTACAAGCTAACATGACACAATTTAATATGTTCACCTTACCCATCATTAACACATCATAATGTATTTCAATCAATATCCTAAACACTTATGAAACCTTCTACCTCGATCTCTCTTTACCTATAAAAGGAGGGGAGTAGGAGGTGAATGGGGATCCATAATCAAACGTTTTTACACATAGATAATTAGGATATCAACTATCAAGTCTTCCTTACATCAATTCAATCACTGTAATAGAGGCTCAAAACTCTACCAAAATTTATCTTGATGTAAAGTACCATTAATCTACAATTTTTTTATAAGATTAGTCATTATCCCTTAAGCAACAAACTAGGTACATTATATAGTTTAGGTTTTGTTTGTTTGGTTTCTAACTTCCCTACCTAAAGAAAACCTTTTTGTATCTTATCTCCTAACCCCCAAACCTTAGCCAAATCCCTAGAACACTTATTTACGCCCTTATACAAACTAAACTAGACTCTTTTCTAAACACATCTAAAACCCACATAAACTATCGATAGTCACTATGACTACTAATGGTCACATTCAATTATTTATGGTTAACAAATCATCAATGGTCAACTTAACTTCTGATGATAACCCTGACCACTAAATATCACTATGATAATAAATAAAAAGTTATTTCCAACTACTTACCCTCATCCAAATTTATCTTTTTGTGTCCCCACCTATTTATAGAGACCTCACCTATTTTTTGGCCATGACCTAACCTATTTGACATTAGTATTGAGTCATTATTTACTTAATTAGTGTATTTACTTTTAAAAATATTTATTTGTTCTTACATTCTCTTTCAATCCTTTCTATAATTTTATGCAAGTATCTTATCTTCATTTCTTCTAACTTAACTATTTTAAGAGAGTGGATTGATAGCCTCCTAGTATTCTCACAGTTATTGGATCTAGTTAATGCTAGGAAATCCACATTGATACTCATATAACAACCCATTTTCATTAGTTATTTATTATCTATATGTCATTATTTCCAAGACAAAAATGAACTCTTCATGATCATCTAGATCACGTGCACACAAATAAATAATATCTTCTACCATAACCTTATTACTAGTTTCTTATTTATTTAAATAGAAATAAGAAAAAACTGATAGAAACATCATGTTTATAGATATCACACCTATTAATTCTACATACACACATGTGTCTCACTTCTACTTGAGTATGATACAAGCATACAAAGATACATGATATATTCCTATTTTTGATGTCGGACCTTCCTTATACTCATGTAATGTGGACATTGGGTGCATCTACTTTTTTGATCTAGATACATATAGGTTATATTCTAATGATCACATTTCATTTTGATGTTTGATCTTACATATGTACTTACACATGCCCTTAAACATAATTATATCTTACACAAGGTACTTGATATGCCATGCACTTGATAATTTTTCATAACACATTTGATCTATGGGATAATACGACATGTTTAATTTGGTTTCTTATGCTTTCATTTATGCACTTCCTTGAGTGTTTTTCCTTATTATCTTTCTCATTTATTCATTTAAATATATTCCTTTGCTTATACCCCCCATGCCTATGTATGATTTACTTTAAATTTACATGTGTCATTGCTTATTGTATGCACATTTATATATGTCATTATTCATTTCTTGTACATTTTAATAAAACATATCCATTTTCTCATGTGGCATTTGAACATGCCCCTTGTTTTCAATCTCCTTGGACCATCACCTTTTGACTTGATTTTGAGTGCTCTTATGTGTGTGCTTATTTTCATGTTGAGCTTGTATTATTATTATATAGATTTTTCCATGATATTTATCATTCATCTTAAGCCTTCTTATGATCACTTTGGTTCTATGTGCTTCAATGCTATATCTACCTAGACATGTTCCTTATATCAGCTACATGGTTACATTCATTTATTATATAGTTGTCTTATAATTTTTAGGTGAGGTAACTACCAGTTAATATCTCTTCCTCACCTCAAAAAGGGGGGTATATTAGTGGGATCATGTCATATAGGAATTTTATCTACACATTTCATAGTTTTTAGATGTAGTAGAGGCATGATTCATAAGCATGTTCTCCATAATTATTCAGTATTCAACATCCCTAGATTACATTGGTGGCATGTTTGGTTAAAATTTTATTCACATTAGGACTTATATTAGTTTTTATATTTATAAATAAATAGTTAGGAATGATTTGGAATCATTTTATCCACACAAGAAAAGTTTATAAACTAACCAAAACACATGATTATATGAGTTAGATTCACAAGTTATGAAAAAACTCAATACATTAGTTTTATTGTTATTCACAACTTTATCATGAGACATATATAAGATTCATAATCTATGAAATTTGTGCCTAATATTTCAAAATCCATATTTATTTCATATTATAAAAGTCTTTTATGGACAATTACCACATCAAAAACTTTTATGAGCCGATACCCTAATTAGAATTCTACAAACATTATTGAGCCAATCTACTACAATAGTTGGTTAAAATTTTGGTATGGTTAAGGTGATAAAATCACCAAATATTTCCAATTTTTTATGTTGGAATTTATTTTATCATCTAGGTTCACCAATTTCTAAGTATAATTAGGTTTTAAAGTTGAGCTAATCTTAACTGCTAAGTGGAAAATCACTTTTGCTCCAAGGATGGGGGCATGTGCCTTTAAAACACTCACTCTATATCTATCTCTTTGGATATATGCACTATATATATATATATATCTTAATCTTAATCTTATTTTGAGAGCTTTATAATGATATATTTTTTTCAAATCAACTTGCCAATAATTAAGTTAGTTACATCGACACAAAGGTGTGATCCTAAACTTTGCTATTTTAATTTCAATTACTTTCAATTCCAAATTATGTGCATTACTTATATATTATAACATAATCTTGGATATAGTTTAGTTAGTATTAGAAAACTCAATTTGAGCACACACATGATAAGGTGTGTTATACACACCCATGTACACATTCTTTTCTTTTTAATCTAGCAATTTCATTACTATATTAAAGACATGTGAAAAATTATATGATATTTATATCACCTTAGTATTATACACTTGTTAAACTCAGACCTTGGTTTACTAATCTCATTTATGGACCTTTATCACTTCCAAAAGTTTTACATCTACTCTATATTGTGACCTTTAGCCTATCTCTTAGTCTAACTAGTCTTATGTTGATGGCCTATGCCTTTTATCTTGCCTAGAATGCTTAAATATACTTATATTCAATCTTTACAAATTATGATCCTATACATACTTTTCTACTCCCTAGACACTAACATATAGGATAGACACTAGCATTGATGCTAGTTTCTTGACCCTAAAGTCATATATTTTTCAAATGAAACTTATCATAATGGTTGGCCTAAGTGATTTAATTTGACTTAATTATTCAAATATATTGATATAAATATGAGATCAACCCTCATTCATTCATAGCTTATAAAACCTAGAAAATACCAAAAGAGATTGAAGCAACTTATAAAATCACTCTATCAAGCATTAAATTAAACAAAACCTCCCTATTTTCTCCTATTTCCATATCAATCATATGGACAACACATATATAAGTCTAAATTACTAAAGGAATAACTAAATATCCCAATTTACCAAGTAAAAATATTGGTCATTATTGTACTTTATTTACACATATTGCATGATTCACACATAAGCCAACATGTAGGGGATAACTACATAAGTTTGAGGCCTTATTTCGATTATTAGATATATAGGTAGTGATAATTGACATAGGGGTCTTTGGGGTAGCTAAACACTATGTTCTCACTAAACCATATTTGTCCAAGGTCATTATGAATATGAATAACTAGGGTATTATAATTTCTTGAGTGATAATCCATGACTAGATCTGAGTACACTAGAGTGAAGGTGAATACAAACCCATAAGAATCCATGTCGTCCTATCCTTTTCTAGTAGGTATTCCATATAGGAAACTTTCATATAAACTAGATATTATCATTGATTTAACCATCCAAAGATGATGTTAGTTTTCATAGTTCTAGAAGCATCCAATTTAAAATCTGATGACTATTAGAAAATCATCTTCCAATTTTCTTTCTTCCAATTTCAAATACAAAACTACATTAGCATCAAAACAAACTAAGAATATTACTTATTTATCATTTCCATACATAGCTTAGTTTTAATTTATATATTTAACCTACTATCAGTTTTATAAGTTAAGCATATGTTATTTCTAAGTTTAACACCCAATTGGCTTGATATATATTTCATTATCACCATTGTGAATTGTTATTTCTATATACTAATTTAATGATAGTTTAAGTTAATTCCAATTTATTAGATCCAAACACCATTTTAGGATCAAAAAATTCTAATTAATTAACATTTTTTGCTAACACATATATCTAAGGAATGGTATGATATGTTTATGTTGGTTTCTTATACACCATGATTTTATTTTATACAATTCCTTGAGTGTCTTGTCTTACATGTGGATAATATGAATATGATCCATTATTTTCATCCCCTATGACTTTGTTTGCCTCTTTGAAATTTAAATATATCATTAAATATTATATATATATTTGAATATGTCATGTTTGATTTTATGTACATCTGATTAAGTCATGTCCCTTATATTGTGAAACATTTAAACATGCCCCTTATTTAGGTCTCTTTGGACCATTATATTTTTATTTGATTTTGAGTGTTGATGTGTGTGTACTTGATTGTTTTTTGAGATTGTACTATTACTATCTACAAATTTTCATGATCTATATCATTCATCTTAAGACTTGAGGTGATCAAAATTTTCAAGATTTAATTATATATCTACCTAGACATGTTTATCCTATATGATACATGATAAATTTATATCTTGCATGGTCATCTTATCATTTTGAGGTAAGTTATCTACTAGTTACTAATTCCCATAACCTCAAAAGTGTGGGCATATTAGTTGGGGAATGCTATAGAGGCATGTATTATACATTATTCATAGATTAATATGAAAATGGGCCATGTTTTAGAAACATGTTTTTCATAGTTATACCAATTTTAGATATACAATGGGGACATGCTTTAAATTTCATATTATAGTGGAATCATGTTATGGAAACATGTTCTCTAGATTTATGCAATTCTCAAATTGGCCAAAATATTAATTATATGACTCAATTATGAATTTATGGCATAATTCTATACATTGGTACCATTGGTATACCCATAATTTATCATGAGACATACATAAGGTGCATATGCTATGAAAAATAACATATAAAATTGTAAATTCAAATCATATTTTAGATTTAAAATACTTCTAATAACTTTAGCTCACTATGTTAGAATGTTATAGATTGTACAAAACTAGTATGCTATAGTTTTTTGGTTCTCTTTTATTATAGTTGAGGTGATTAAATCACTTAATATTTCCATTTTTATAGGTTATACTTGATCAAATCATACAACCTCACCATATTTATAGTGTAAGTTGAATTAGTTCACTCACACTCACTAGGATATAAGTAAAATTGGGTTGCATAGTTTGGATAATCTCAAATATCAGGTGGAAACTCACCTTTTATTAAAGGATAGGGATCATTTTTCCTCTAATTTTTATATATTTTTTTACTTTACATATTTTATATTTGTCCTCATCCCATCTCTAATGCTTCAGGATGATACAAATTTTCAAATCTAATTACCAAAAGGTAAGGTGGTTACATCGATAGACAATTGTACTCTTAATCCTTTCTCTCTTGAAATTTACATCATTTTAATGATTTAAATTTTATATTATATACTTTAACATGGTCTTGGTTACATGATACCCACTAGAGAAAACTCAAGTTGGACTCACACAAAGGGAAGATGTGTTATAGACACTTAGGTATGCATTTATTCTCCTTAAAACTATTCATTTAATTATAAGATTAAAGAGGGAGAAATTTAGACACTATTTATAAATTATCTAGTATCTCATTCTTTTATAGTTGGCAAATACATAACATGGATGCACCTTCAGCTTCTAGGCCTTTCCCATTACAAAAAGGATTTGATAAACTATGTTTCTATGCAAACTAGATTATTTCTTATTTAAACCAATGTTATTATGATAATTTAAGCATTATATCATGTTTATAATGTTATAAATGTAATTATATCCCATTATTAAATTTTATAGACATATGCATATTTTTTATCTACCAAGATAATTATGTCCTTGTCAAACACCTATGTTGACACAAATATCTTGATGCAAGTGTACATTGGCCTAAAGTCATGAAATGTTACAATTTAGATTATACTTATGGCTGGCCTATGTTATTTAATGTGAGATATTATCCAAAAATATATGTATAAATACATGAACAATCCTCATTCATTCCTCACCTAGCATAGACCTAGCAATTCACAAGGCAAAATACCAAGAACATTCAATCAAATACTAGTGATAAAAGCTTCCCTATTTTATTATATTTCCATATTAATAATAGGGAAAAGACATATATAGGTATAAATTATATAAGGATCATCTCATAAATCATATTTTCCAAGTTAAAAGATAGGTCACTCTATGTAGTTGCATATCACAAATTGCATCTTTATGCACACACAAGTCCACGTGTAGGGTAGAACTACATGAGTCTAAATCCCTCTTAAAATAAGTGTCTATGTAGGAAATACTCACTAATAAATGGGTATTTTATGTGATCTCAACACTATTATCCCACTAATACTTTTTACCATAGCCACTATAAAAATGAATAAGTAAGGTTTTACTCTTTGACAAGGAGTGACAACCCATGATCTAGATGTAATCACACTAGAGTGAAGTCAACACATAACCTAGAATATCCTATGTGGTTGTATCTATATATAATTAGTATTTCATACTAGACACCTACATATAGGTTTGACATAAGCATTGATGCAATTGTTTAAGGTTGACACAAGTGTCCATGGCAACATAAGTATAATTTACAAAATCAGTTGACAAATGTAAAATATAGATCATGTCTATTTATTTCATGTTCAGTTTATAAATTATATTAGAATCATAACCAAATAAGTATCTTATTTTCATTATCATTACATTATATAGCCTATTTATTCTATATATTTTTAGCATATCTCAATATACATATTTAAAATATTTTATATATGAGTTTGTATGTTAGTTAGCCTATTATAGAGATAGTTTAACACCCTTGTTCCCTAGGATATATCTATACCCTTTAACCCTATATTCTAAAATCTATATTTAGGGTTAAATACATATTTTGGGATGGATTTTTGAGTTCTACATCATTTTATGGGACATGTAGATCATATCAGGGATGAAATTTATTGATGTAAACACATTATATTATTTTATATACTAAGGGATGATGGTAAATGATGATATCTATGTGGAAAATTTGGGTTTATATCCATCCAAAATAGTCTATATATTACATATGAACCTAATTTTAGAGTTTCAAAAAGGGTAATTTGTTACTTAGGTTAGTGTAGTTGAGTTTATACATCCTTAAATTATATCACTAACTTTTTAATATTGGTTTTTAAGAGATTACACTCTTCAAATCACATTTTTAGAAGTTTTAGATTAAGGTAAAAATAGGTTTTGAAGGGGCCCCAAAACCCTTTACAACAGATAAGATATAAACCTAAAGCACACCTAGGAAACGAAATAACTTGGAACCTACAAAAGCAAAACCATATTAACCAGTAATCTAAAAACAACAAACAAGAGCTAGACAAACAATAACTAATAGTTATTATTTTTTTTACAAGACCAAAGTTTCATAACTAGAGGAGGGACCAAAGGCTTAGATTTTTTACTCTTAATAGTAGTCCAGCCATCCTCTACCTTAGCTACCTCAGCAACCCATTCCTCAGACGGCCAAGAATCATGAAGCCCAGGAGGTGACAAAACCTCAGCCAAAACCTTAGGAGAACCAGCCAACAACTGGCTCCTAAGAGAATCCATCAAAACAGGTGGAGGAACCACCACCTCCTTGGAAATTGGTTCAATAAGATTACATAATCCAATCTCCACCAAACCTTCAATAAGAACAGTCTCCAACTGAGACTCTTGATCCGTCGAAGCAGATAAGATGCTCTTTTCATTCTCATTCTCAGAATCAGTCGAAGCTTCCTCAGGTTGTTCTGCAATATAGTGATCCACATTTTTAGAAGTTACATTCCTTTGGGAAAAGAGTAATGAAC